>PVLC010040574.1:0-13782 GCA_004027655.1 Graphiurus murinus
CCTGGGGTGGGGGGTTGTAGTTCAGTGGTAGAACAATTATGAGACCCAGTGTTCCACAAACAAAACAAAACACTATACAGATACACAGGTGATTACTTTTCTTTAAGGTGAGAAAAAAGAAAGCCAACATTGGTGGCTGGGTGCAGTGGCCCATGCCTGTAATCCCAGTACTTGGGAGGCCGAGGTAGGTTCAAGGTGAACTCAAGGCCAAGCGGAGCAGCAAAGAGAAAATCTCCAGGAGGAAGGAGAGAGAACACAAGGCAGGACTGATCAGAAAGGAGAGCGAGCCGGGCATGGTGGTGCACACTTGTAATCCCAGTTTTTGGGAGGCCGAGACGGGAGGATCACAGGCTCACGGCCAGCCTCAGTTATTCAGTAAGGTCCTCCACAACTTAGAGTCTGTTTCAAAATAAAGAATAAAAAATAGGGCAAGGGGTGGAGCTCAGAGGTAGAATGCCCCTGGGTTCAACTGCCAGTACCACAAAATAAATAAATAAATAGGAAGGAAGGAAGGAAGATAGGTAGGTAGGTCACAAGTTGGAGGTCAGCCACAGCAATTTAAAGAGACTGAAAAAGTGAAGGGGGAGCCGAGTGTGGTAGTGCAGACCTATAATCTCAGTGCTTGAGAGGCTGAGACAAGACCACAAGTTCGAGGACAGCCTCAGCAAGTAATGAGACTGTCATCAACCTAGAAACCCTGTTTCCAGTTTTAAAAAAAAAAAATAGGGTAGGGGTGGTGGTGTAGCTCAGAGGCAGAATGCCCCTGGGTTAATCCCCGGTACCACATACACATAAAAAAAAGTTTAGAAAGTAAAGGGGGTTGAGGATGTAGCTCGGTGGTAGAGAACCCCTGGGTTCAATCCCCAGGATGACACATACAAATACAAGACTAGGTAAGGATTTTTAAATGGAAGGATCATTAATTGAAAAATACACACACACACACACTTTTTTGGCCTGTCACATATATTACACTAAATTGATACGAATTTTCTCGGGTGAGATATAGAAAGACAGAAAGCAAATGTGGCTAGCATTTCAACAATGGTAAACCTATGTGAAATCTATAAGGATGCTAAATACACTGCAGTGGGTTTCAACTTCCTGTAGATTTGATGGTTTTTCCAAACCAAAAAAAAAAAAGGGGGGGTGGGAGGTAAATAGCAAAGGATTCAGATAAAGGGAGAGGGGTAAAAATAGAAGAAACTTGAAAATTAGGACTTAGAAAATGGGGTGAACAATATGAACAATATTGAAAAGCTGGAGAAAAAGCAAGGCTAACAAGGCTTTAGAACAAAAACAGCCGTGGTAAACTAAGCAAAGCCAAACACAGCTTGATAAGCCAGGAAAAGCGTAGAGGGGCAGAATCCCTGTGGAAAGCGGGCAGCTGTGTGGGCAGAGGTCTCCGGTGGGAAGCAGAGTGTTCCTACTACACACGTAGCATGAACAGAACTCCTCAGACAAGCAGGGAGAGGCTGCTGCCTCTCGCTCTAATACCTGTCTGTCTGGTTGAGGGTCCCTGGCCTAGAAAGGGCTTTGTTAGTTACCCAGAGCTGAGAAAATGTCAGACATCTCCCACTAGTAAGGTAAGATATCATACAGGAGTTTATCTCATTTTCTCTCTGAGGACAATCATGCTCTTAGGTGTTTCTCTCTTTTTTTGTGGGGCTGGGGATTGAGCCCAGGAATGCTCTACCAGTGAGCTAGATCCCCAGCTCTCTTCACATTTTTTATTTTTATTTATTTATTTTTTTTGAGACAGGATCATGCTAAGTTGTCCAGGCTGGCCTCGAACTTGTGATCCTCCTGTCAGGGGCATGAAATCATTCAGAATTGGTATAAAATCTAGAAGAACCCTCTATGCAAACAGAAAAGATTCTCTGGGTGGGCATCAGCCAATGTACAGCACAAGACACAACCCACCCTGTCCTCCTTGCCCACATGACACTCCGAGTCTTGAGAATCTTGCAGTGTTGCTTCAGGATTATGAGGTACTGGGAAAATGGAAAACAGAGCTGACCTTGCCCCTTGACAGGAAGGGGAAATGAGACCAGAACCTTCAGGGACATTCACAGAATACGGGGAAGAGGAGACAGGGTCTACTGGGTGTGGTACTGGGTCAAAATTGGTTCTGTGGAACCACCACTCCTCATACCAAGGATTCTATCCTTGTCCCATTTCTGGTGATAATTTGTTCCTTCCCTCCTAGGTTTTTGTAACATGTGGCTGGAGCTGGAGCTCTGTTCCCAGTGCTTTATTAAACATGCCCTGGAAAGCTAAATGGTCAGAAGGCCACGGGCAGCTTCCCTCTGTCATGTGGAGGCTGGAACAGACAAAGCAACCTGCCTTAACAGGAGTGTGGTGGACTGACAGCTGGTCATTTTGATTATCAGAAAACCAAACCTCTATCAACTGTTTCAGCAGAACATATATTTGGATATACTTAAAGTCAAATAAACCACAGCTAGCTTTGGGCCCAGTTCCAAATGTCGGTCAGTATTGATTAGGCGCATGAAGAATTCCAAGGAAAGAGAGACGCAATTAATTATCAAACTTTAATTGATAGACTAATCTTACAGGATAAACAATACAACAGCTAGTCAAGGTTACACTTTAAAAAAAAATCCAGCAGCGCAAATCTAATAGACTAAATATGTTCATCTCCTCCCAAACAGGCATTTGATTAAAAACAAACCAGAACAGAGCGTACACCACAAGGAAACATGGTACTTACATATATTGTCAAATAACTCTGCAGAACTCTTTAAAAAAGAAAAGAAAAGGTTCTCAGAAATTTAGAAAGCAGTAGAACCACCCAGCCTGGCAGGTAAATCTACCAGATGTTCTGCACATCAGAGGGCTCCCAACCACCTGCAACTTCAGAAGGCTGCTAGGCCCTATGAAGAAGAAAACAGGTGCCAATCCAAACTGGAGATGACTTTATCGCAAAGCCTTAAGACAAAGGGACCATCCTTTTCCAAGACAACAGGCATGAACAGAGGCAAGGAGCAAGAGAAAGAGGTCTCCCCAGCAGATGGGTGAAAGCAAGCCTGCCTGCAAGGCCCTTGGCACACCAAATCTATCCCCTTCCCCTTCTTGGCTCCTGGCAAGGAAAGGGTGGGCCAACTGCAAGAGCCCAGAATGGCTCCTCCAGGCACATGGTTGAAGAAGAAGAAGAAAACATGTCCCTTCTGGGTGAAATATGGCAACTTTTCTGAGATGTGGCAACGTGGCGAAGTTAATCTCTTTGGCCCTCGTAAGGTAAAGCAGCAACTAAGGAGCCTACTGAGGGCCTCCCTGGGGCCCCTGTGTCCACAATACTATAAGAAAGTGCATCCTTAGCTCAGTTAAACTTCATTTCAAAAGAGCAAACGCTACTTGCAAAAGGCCCGTCATGGACTAAAATACTTCATTCCAAAGAGTTCCAGCAACTCGTGAGTCTAAGATCTCTGATCTGACAGAGCTGAGGGGGACCCGGCTCTCAGCAGGGGTTCTGCCAAGTCACCTCAGGGAGGGAAAGAAAGGCTTGGTGTGAATGACGGCCTGCAGCAGGATTGCCAGTACCGCTCTAGACAGGAAAGAACACCAGCCCCAGAGCAGCTCCTGCGGCCAGGCCCTGGCCCAGAGGCCCTCTCCGGGAGCCAGCCCCTCCTAGTTTATCCACCTGCATGCCCCCTGCCACAGGGAGGGAAAATTGTGGTCCCCTCAGATCTGACAGTGAAGGAATTGTACAGAAATAATCCTGAGGAAAAAAAAATACACACTGCGTTGCTACCTAAAGGGAAGAGTATTTCAATTCGCTTACACAGATTTAGTCAGTATACTCCACACGGTTAGAAATATATAAAGACTGCTCACGGGGCTGAGTGACAAAAGAGTGAATACTGCTGTGACCCGGATGCAGGTCTAACCTTCCTTTCCCCAGGGACTTCTGGTACTGTCCACCTCCGCTCTCCCCAGTGCTCCAGCAAGGTCTCTCGCGCAGAGAGGCCAGGAGCCAGAGCTCAAGACTGAGTGAGCTCAGAGGAGCCAAACTCAAACAGCTCCGTGGGAAAAGGTGTCACTTACATTATTATATATAGTATCTCCAAGTAAGGAAAAAAGCACCATTTACTGAAAATAAACAGGCTCACGCAGGCTTTGGTCCTCCTGAAATGACACCAGCCTGAGTGAGAAGCAGTTTGGCCCTCGGGCGGCAGGGAGACGATGGCACGCACACGCTCACTGGGAGGGAGAGCAGAGGCACTGGGAGCCGCACGACGGGCAAAGGGAGGGCTCTCAGAGCAATCTGGGGACAAAGACGCCTGCTTTGAGAGACCAAAGATGTGTATGTGGCACTGTCAGACAAGTCTCAAGGATAGGGACACTGGCAAACGCAAAGGGCAGTAGTTAAACGAAGACGATGCTCTACTTGCTACCTGCTCCCTTCCTCTGTAGACCTGTCAATCACAGGAAGAGGCTGGCCAAGTAGCAAAGACACACTCTCTTCCCCAGGAGCCACGGACCAATGAAGACCGAAGAGCTGCAATTACAGCTCCTTTCTCAAGGGACGCAGACAGGCAGTTTCTTGGATGCTGCACTTCATGTACATATTTATGCCCCCGAAAAAGCGAAGAGTAGATTTTCCTGCCCAGACACACTACTTGGCATTGCCTACACCATGAAAAGCAAGAGTCTGTCTATGTGGGCTGGATTCCTGAACTACAGCTTGGAAGGGAAGGGTGGAGAATATCATCATTAACTGGCTCACAAGGAATAGTCATCTTAGGTGAACACATGCTAATACGTTTCACAGAATGAAGGGGGGGGGACAGCTTAGAATCCAAAGTGTGAGGTTGGGAAGATTTCTCACCAAACCTTACTATGAGAGCCTGCAACCAGCAAGAGGAGAATTGCAAAGACAGCAGCAGAGAAACAGCAAAGAGCACAAAGGGTATCATCCACCACGAGACTGTCCGGCATTTCAGAGTCAATCAAGCCATAAGGAGACGACAGAAGTTCACGTGTACGAAGAACACAAGGGCTAAAACCAGAAGAGGGTGAGCTGATCATGAAAGCAATTTATCCCATTTCTGTGGTTCAACACCATCGGCCAACCCACGAGGTCAGATGTCTTCCTACTGAGAGAGGCAGCATCTCTGAAGCTGGGACAAAGGACACTTGAACTTAATGCATGAGCAGAAGGATCAAATGGAGAAGCATAATTGAAATAATCATTGGACTGCTTAAGAATTTCTTGAAAACTTCCAAAGAAAGGTCTCTGGATCTGTGGCTACCTGGATGTATAAACTATCTGCCGCCTGGCTCCTCCCTGGAGCTGGGGCTTTGGAGCAGCCCAGCCCAGGCACACTATGCCAGGCTGGGCCTCAAAGCCAAGCTCAGGGAGGGTTGCCCATAACCACCAAACCGGCAGTGGAACACCCTAGAAGTTGGGGCCCAAAGGGCAAGACGCTTAGACAGGAGTCACTTGTGAGATACTCTGCTGCTCAACACCACCACAGCAAGGGTAGAGCTCCCTGACCAAGACCAGACAGTTCTTCCTCTCCCACGTGCATTCCCCAAAAGCAGCAGCACGGTGGGAGGGAGCCCGGGGCAGGAAGCATGGATGAGGTACCAAAAGAGAAAATGACATCTTTGGGTTTTTAAAACAAAAACTCAAATCTAGGGAAGTGAGAAAGTTAAAAAAGGGCAAGAATTAAATCTGAATCAATGGACAGAAAAATATGGCTTACTAACCCCCCCATTTTGCATACAATTTTATGCCAAGAAGGAAAAGGAAAAAAATAAAAAATAAAAAAAAATAAAAAACAAACCCAACTCATCAGAACGCAGTCCAAATATTTGCAACCAAAGATTTATGAAAATATTTCAGTTGAAATCACTTTAAAAAAAAAAACAAAAAACAAAAAAAGTCAGAAAGCTTTTGATCATTCCCTTCTCAACATAATTGGTAGATCTACTCTCAAACAGACTTAAGAGTATTCCACACAACATGTTCGGAATTCAGATTTATTGATTTCCACCGTACTGACTTTAAAAATGGTATGAAGCTGACTGCAAGAAAGGGAACTGGTGATTTTAAGTTAAAATTAAGCTAATGGTGAAAGTACATCACCTCTGGCTTCAGTCACCACATCACCTCAGATTGAATAGAGATTTGTGTGTGTGTGAACAAAGTTCCAGAACTCTGAAATCCAGGGATGCTGCAGGCCTCTCCCGGCAATGTCCTTCACTTTGGGTCAGTCTCCTGGGCCAGAGGTGAAAGTGCTTTCAAAAATACTGCCACTTGCCCAGCACAGTGTCTTTGATTGCATCCACATATTGAGTTGGAACCCAGTACACCCAGTAGTAAGAGGCTTCCGTGGGGCCCAATTGAAACGCCTGGAAGGGAAAAAGGAAAACCAAGCGGAACTTCAGAGGCGGGGCGACCAAGCAGGCAGAATGACAAACATGGGGGAGGGCTGGGAAGTGCATTAACTAAAAAGGGAAGAAAACCAAAATGGAGCTGTGTACATGGGACGCATTCTCCTAATATGTTAAAAAAAAAGAAAAAGAAAAAGAAAAAGAAAAAAAATGTGGGGGAGTTCAGCATAGCCAACCCTAAGGCAGAGCTCTCAAACTCGAGTGCACACCAGAAACATCTGGAAGGCTTGTGAGAACACAGACCCCAGGCTCCACCCCTTGCGAGTTTCTGATTAGGAAGGTCTGGGGTGGAGCCTGAGAAATTTCTAACAAGCTCCCAGGTAATGCAACACTACTGATCCACAGGTCACAGTTTGAGAACTGATGCCCTAGAAAACCTGTCACACATGCACAAGGAAAGTGGTATGAATGTTCGAACAGCACTGCCAGAAACAGTAAAATCCTGGCATCAATCTACATACTCTTTGGTAAAGGGATGCATAACTCAAAGGGACGTGGCCTACTCATACGACACTGGAGTGCTTTTACAAAGGTATGAACTGGATCCTCGTGGATCTAGAGTTGATAAGACA
Organism: Graphiurus murinus; assembly: GCA_004027655.1. Classification (NCBI taxonomy): domain Eukaryota; kingdom Metazoa; phylum Chordata; class Mammalia; order Rodentia; family Gliridae; genus Graphiurus; species Graphiurus murinus. The sequence goes on from PVLC010040574.1 coordinate 6,996, forward strand.
GACCACAATGTTGGACCAAAAAAAGCACATTGCAGGAGGGTACCTACCATGAGACCATTTATGAAAACTGAAAAAACACAAAACAATACTTGATGTTGTTCATGAATATATATAAATAAAAGCAATGAGAGATGGGAAGGAGACACATGAGGGACTGTGATCAAGGGAGTGGGGAGGGGAAGACAATGGGGACATCATCGCTGTTGGTAAATTTTATTTTTTATTTAAAAAAGATTTAAAGCAAGTTACAAAATATTTACAATTGTCACTTCTCAGTGATGGATATCTCTGTCCTGTATTTTTAAAAAATCTCTAAAAATGAAAGAGCACAGTCACCTTTTTCTGTGTACTGTGACATTAAATGGCTTCTGCACAGAAAGGGAAAGAAATACTTTCATTAGCACGAAGGTAAAAGTGCTATGCTACTGAACAGTGTTCAGAAGAAGGGGGAACTGTTGGAACCATGTATATAGTATTTAGAGCGTTTACACTAAATACTAACTTGTTACCCACAGGGAGTAATTCCTTAAGAGCTATGTAATGTGCCCACTCAGCTCGTCTAAAAGGGTCAAACTGCTCACACAAATGCTCAAAAAAAAGTGGAGGACCCTAGCTAAAAATATGAAAATCCAACTGTTAAAATAGACAAATAATTGAGCAGGCAAAACACATCTGTCTGCAATCTTATTTTACTAACCACAGAAAGATGAGGGTGGAAGAGCTGCCTCAGGGCGTGAAAGAAGCTCTGTGATGTTCTTATCACTTCCAGGGAAAGTCTAGGAGCCTGGAGCCCAGAGACTTCAATCCCACTCACAGCCTGACTTCAGCACCACTGGCAGGGCAGGAAAGGGGACAGGTTGGCTTTCTAGCCCAGCACCTTTGGGCCCCCTCTCACTGGTTTTTCCCTAGAGCCACAGGGTCTTCTGAGGTATCCCTGTGCTGTGAACTTTGCAACTCCCATCCACAAGTCAAACCACTGAGTTGTTCCCTCTCCCTAAGATGGGGTCCATGTAGCTGCATCATTACTGGCTGGATGCTAAAATTCTGCCTCATGGGAGGGAGAATGGCAGATGCAGATGGGCCTGCCCTCACACTACTGCTATCTCAGGTCAAGTCCCTGTCATAGCAACTCAGGAGTTCAGGCACATAAACTTCATTTGTAAAGTTGACCCTCCCACCCCCATCTAGCACACATAAGGCCTGGGGTTTGATCCCCAGCAATGGGGGGTGGGGGGGTGGTCCCTCCAGATAGTGCTGGGAAAGGGAGCCTTGCCTACGCTGCTTGTTTTATCATCACTGAATTGAATTACTTGCTTTTTCTGCACAGACTTGTGGAGTACCTTGCTGCAGAGAACTCCATGCAGAACAGATGAACCTCAGACCCCAGCTGAGACTACAGAGGGAGACTGCTGGTATTCTCACCACAGCAAGGCTGGGGGATGTTCTCTTTTTAGAAGACAAAATACAAAATAAAAATCTGCATGCCATTCCTCCTCTCTCTATATATTTTCCTAACCTAAAACCAAAATATTACAAATAAGAGGGAGGCACAGGAAATATTTCTAACAAGAACAAGAGAAAACACACCTTTTTAAAAGTGCTGGATGGTGGGTGGGGTTGCAAAATAAATAGAACTAGAAGAGGGCCATGGATCAAGTTCTAAGCAAATGAAGAAAACACGAGGGTCTTAAGGCAGACTTCTAAGACCATGTTTCTCCTCAATTAAATCTCTTGGCTAAAAGTCCACCCCCCTGCTAGACGAAGCAGAAGCGGCACTGGTCAGGGCCAGCCAGGCTACTTACCATCATGTGGTAGTCCTCATGTCCCTCGATAGGCTCACTGACCACATTTTTAATGGAGCCCATGGGTAGTTTCTCAGTCCGCTCTAGGTTGAGAGGGATGACAGTGGTTATTCAAAGACCCTCCTGCCCCAAGTCCTTGTGTAGCAGCCCCTCCCTCATCAGGCCTCAGGGATCTATAATAAACTTGTGAAATTTTGTTTTGTAACAAGGTCTCCATAGGTTGCTCAGAGTCTTGCTAAACTGCTGAGGCTGGTCTTGAACCTGTGAGCCTCCTGTCTCAGCCTCCCAAGGACTGAGCATACAGCATAAAGCACCTTCTGATTGGTGCCCCTAGGGCCCTGCTTGGGAGCTAGGAGCTCCTTAGTAAAGGGGAAACTGGATTTGGGAATGATATAGTAAATATATCTCTGAGAGAGATGTATTTTTCCTAGTATTAGTTTTTAAGGTCTGATGATTATTTAATAAATATCTAAGAAAGCTGGGCATAGTAGCATACACTTATAATCTCAGTACTTAGGAAGCTGAGACAGGAGGATCACAGACAGGTTCAAGGCCAGCCTCAGACACTTATCGAGATGCTCAAAAGTAAAAAGTGCTGGGGGGCCCCTGTAGCTTGGAGGTAGAATGCCCCTGGGTTCAATCTCCAGTACCAAATAAATAAATTAATAAATACCCAACAAACTGTGTGTCTTCATTGCTCGAGCTGAGCATTGACTAAGGTATTGGGCACCTGGAACATGAAGAGTCAAGAGACCCAAGAATAAAGAAGCAAGTGTTCCCTGGGGTTCTCACATGGAGGGAGGAATGCTCAGGCTTTAAGGCTACTTTCTTTCTTACCTTTTTTTTGTGGTACTGAGGATTGCACCCAGGGGCATCATAGCTCTGAGCTACATCCCCAGACCAATTTTTAATTCTTTATTTTGAAACAGGGTCTCACTAAGTTGCGGAGGGCCTCACACTAAATAGCTGAGACTAGCCAGGAACCTATGGTCCTCCTGTCTCAGCCTCCCAAATACTGGGATTACGAGCGTGTGCTACTACACCCGGCTAAAAAAAAAAGGTGTGAAATAGGATCTTGCTAAGTTGCCTAGGCTGGCTTCAAACCTATGATCCTCCTGTCTCAGCCTCCCAGATACTGGGATCACAGGCATGCTTATGGCTACTTTCTACACCTTGATCCTGCCCATTTCCCCCTCCCCTATATTCACATATCTCATGAAGTTCTTTTAAATATTTATAACCATGCATGATTAACAATTCAGAATCTATTGATCATGTGGGGTGAGAAGACATTTTGCAGCAAGTTTAAGGATGGCAGCTGAGAAAGAGGCGGCAACGAGAGGTGCCTGGAGTGAGAGCCACCTGCACAGGACTGCTGTGAGGGAGTGTGGCACCTGCCCCACAGGAGATGACCCCAGAGGCAGCAGCCACCTGAGCTGCAGGCAGGCGTTCTCAGCCGAATCAAAGTTCGAAGGACTCACTGCCGCCTTTGCTCAAGGAAAAATCTGGAAAGGTAGAATGTGAAACCAGGAAAGCTGCCAGACTAGGAATTCAGAGACCTGGGTTCTAGTCTAGTTGGTGACTCAGAGACATTGTACCTCCCTTCTTGGGCTGTGGTCTCTGAAAACTGGGAATCAGGGAGAAGGGACCTGAAGATGATTGTTCAGGCTTCCATTCTCCATGGCTCTAAGCCAGCAGCCAGAGAGGACAAGACTGGCAGCTGTCTCTAAGATTAAATCTTTCTAAAACACCTTTCACCTTGAAACACCTGGAGATTTCACACAAAAATATAGATTTGGGGGCTTCTCTTGAAAACTCCAAAGACTGGACATCTTGGGCCCACATTTGAGAGTAACAGCAATCAGCTAGGTTAGAGCTCTTTTATAAACAGGGCTCATGCTCTTCCCTGACAGTAGGCTTCCTGTTATGGCTCTGGTGGGCCTGAGACTGTGAGTACTGCCCCCTCCTACCCAGGGCAGCACAATGTGGGCTGCAGATCTCGAGGGCCACTTACTTAGCAAAGCACCCCACTGAGACTGGCTAGCTGCTGGGATGGTCATTCCATCGCGCGGTTTCTTTCTGGGAGAAAGATAAAGCCAGTGGCTAGCAGCCAACTCCCAGAACAAGCCATCCTCCTCCGAGTATTTCTGCCACTCAGATGGCAGGACTCCTGGGCAAGCGGGAAGGGCATCTGCCTCCTGGACTGCTAAAGTACATCGATACAGGGGTTTGGGTGGGAATAAGATCTCAGCCTCGATCAGTCCTGGAAGGCATGGCTGTGCTCCTTAATGAGGCTGGGGAGGAAGGAGGCCGTCAGCTCAGAACCCAAGGCATCATGCCGCCGCTAGAGCACTGCTCTCATGCCAAAGCAGGAAGGTGGCTGCTCCTAGAAGCTAAAATAAAACCTTCAACTTAGGGACAGGCAGTCCTCGTTAGGTGAGTCTTGGTGTTTATGACCTGTTTCCCACACAACTTCATAACTCAAAAATATTCCCTGAGGACCCAACGAGCAGGTAGACCCGGGCTTCACCCAGACCGCTTGCTGCACCTGCCCTCCTGGGCACCACTGTTTTCCCAGGTCATCCCTGGCAATCACCTTCAGTTGGGCTGCCCACAGCAGAAGGAGAAACCTAGCAGGAGGCACCAAGTCTCTGCACTTTGCTGAGTGAACGCAAGGACCGAGAACTAAGCAGGATCACCTGCTAAGCCAACAGAGGTAGGAAAGCTAGCAAATGACAAAGCAGCTGGTGGGACAGGCTCTGCCGAAAAGAATGACCTAGCGAAGGGCTCAGAGGCCCTTGGAAAGCCACTCCTTGCGAAACTACTCCATGTAGTTAAGAGTGGAATGTGAAATGAAGAACACAGCAAGTTATCTTAACATTGTTAGAACACTCCAGTGTTTTGGCTTTTCAGGCTATTCAAGAACCAGCACAGGGTTGAAAATAAGAAACTTATTTCCATGTTCTAGAATTTGCATGTTTTAGATAAAAATCTCATTCCCCACCACCTATGCCCAGAGTTTTCTTTTCTGTGAAACTTTGGTCTCATTTTAAGTGGAGTCGTACTAGATGGCCTGTCCCTGGAACCAACTGGCCTCTGATAACGGGACCCCTATACTTCTCTTTAGCATTTACCTCGAACACTGATACCTACAGTGCTGGCCAGAAACAGGTGAATTAGGCATGTTCGGTTCCCTCCAGGAATCTAACGGGACAGACAAGTCAGAGAGTAATGAGTGCTCTGGGGACATTAAGGGACAGAAGCGGCAGCAGTTTGTTTGGAGGGTAGGGAAGATATCAGGGAAGGCTTCATTAGGAGAGGACATTGAAGGAGGGCCTGGGGAGATTTTATTAACAACAAGGAATGGGAGGAAGGCATTACATTGGGAAGGGCACGGCCTAAGCGAAGACACCAAGCTGCGCAAAGCGTGGGTCAGGTCGGGCAGGTCAGGAGTGATGCAGCTAAGATACAGAGGGGCCAAGGGCCAACGGAGCAGGCCAAGCGTCTAAACCGGGCCCACTGTTGGGAACACCAAGCACTGGGGTTAGGCATCTGAATTCGGCCTTAATGAGCCAAAGGTTTTTTGAGTCTAAGAACCAGTGCTGAAAAGCAGTTTGGAAAATGGATGGAATGCAAGACAGACTGGGCAGAGAAACACGCCGACTTGCTTCCACCACAACTTTAAAGGTGTTCATAGCCTTAACTGACACAACAGAGTGGAGAAAAAAAGGGAGACAGATAATTCTGGAATTCTGGAGCATAACCAACAAGATTTTGTAACCATCTAGGGAGAGGGAGTATGGTCAGACTCTCCCAGATGGAGGCTAGGCTGACCAGCTACAGTGCGCAGGCAGAGGGGGTGGGCAGGCAGCAGTCGGGAAACCTCACCTAGAACAGGGTCAAACTGGCCACAAATGAGCGAGGCTGGCTACAGAACAGTTGGAGCCATGGGACAACAGCATGGCCGTTGGAAACTACTTCTCAGCTGTAGCTCCTGATTTAGTTGTTTTCAAGAGAAGCCGCCCCTAAATTCAGACTACATGAAATCTCCCTATTTTTGCAAATTGTGTGTAAACCCATACATCCCTGTCTGAGGAGCAGACTTGGTCTGGGTCACATGTTTGAGACCTGGAGTTTTCTATCCTTTCTTCCCTTTTCTCTATTTCTTTCTTTTTTTTTTTTTTTTTTTTTTTGGCGGTACTGGGGATTGAACTCAGGGGCATTCTACCTCCGAGCTATACCTCCAGCCCTATTTTTTATTCTTTATTTTGAAACCGAGTCTCACTAAGTTGCGGAGTGCCTCACTAGGTAGCTGAGGCTGGCCGCAAACCCGGATCCTCCGGTCTCAGCCTCCCGAATGCTGGGATTACAAGCGTGCGCCACCACGCCCGGCTTCTATTTCTTTCATACTGGTGATTGAACTCAGAGGCATTCAGTCTTCGAGCTACACCCCCAGCCTTTTTATTTTATTTTTTGTGGTACTGGGGATTCAACTCAGGGACATTCTACCTCCAAGGTACACCCCCAGCCCTATTTTTTATTCTTTATTTTGAAACAGGGTCTCACTAAGTTGCAGAATGCCTCACTAGGTAGCTGAGGCTGGCTGCGAACCCAGATCCTCCGGTCTCAGCCTCCCGAATGCTGGGATTACAAGCGTGCGCCACCACGCCCGGCTGCCCCAGCCTTTTTAAATTATTGTTTTGTTTTGAGACAAGGTCTCACTAAGTTGCTAAGGCTGGCCTTCCAAGTACTAGGATTATAGGTGCATGCCACCACACCTGGCTGGGACCTCTGGTTTTGTGGGCAATTGAAGAGTTGATGTGTGATGGATTGGCCCTGAGATCAGACTGAAAAGGAAGGAAAAGGGTCCAAACAAGAGGCCAGCATCTAACAGCAGATCTGAAAGCCAGAAGCACACACAGCAATGAGGTGAGAGGTTCCCGAATGAGCAGCAGAATCGCATTTGCGGACGAGCGCTGCCGGGT
>PVLC010040575.1:0-13809 GCA_004027655.1 Graphiurus murinus
TATTTCTCTATGTTTGTATATATGTAGTTCCTGTAATTTGTATTTTTAACTTATGACATAATACAGAACCATTTTTGAAAACTATTGATACTTTATTAATTTTGACTTCTGCATAAAATTGATTCTTTATAGCTTGCTTTTCAAAATGTATTTTCTCAACAACACATTTTAAGATTTGAGTGATGAAATGGCTTATTTTGTTTTTTGTGCCAGATAATGTCAATTGGTTTGAAACCACCATTACTGCTCTTGTCTCTGCTTCTTCCTGAGGTATAAAGAAAAGTACATTCAGCTGGGTGTGATGGTGCATGTTTGTAATCACAGTGCTTGGGAGGCTTAGACAGAAGGATCATAAGTTTGATGCCAGTCTCAGCAACTTAGTGAGACTCTGTTTCAAAATAAAAAGTACAAAGGGCTGGGGGTGTGGCTCAGAGGTAGAACACTTCTGGGTTCAATCCCTGATGCAAAAACAAAAACACAAACAAGTATATTCCAAAGGTTCACCTCTAGCTAGGACCTCAGATATGGGTTTAACCCAATGTGCTATTGCAGATAGGTAAAATAAAGCAAAAAAATTTCTTTCATGTTTTTCTTCAAGCAAGCAAGGTCAGGGAGATAGAGTGATATTTGTCTGGACCTGCAGCCACCAAGCATTGCCACCAAGCACCAACTTTGCCTGTATGGAGAGGCCATTGCACAGGTAGCAGAAGTAGCAGCAGTGCAGCCTCCTGACTTCTGGACTGCAGCTCTAACGGCTCTTTGAACTCACTCAGGCAATGGGAACCTCTACGCTCACTCTTCTATGTCTTTAGTAAGCAGCATATTCCTAGCATAAAATCTATTTATTCTCAAAATACCTGGAATAATTTTTCGTTTCTTCAGTGAAAACTAATACCTAGATTATTGGTACCAGAAGAGGCCGGGAGCAGGCTAGGGTCAATACAAAACATAAAGTATATGACTCTATCTTAATAAGTGACTGGAATATTGCAGTGTGTTACCTTATCTGCTTCTTTAACAAAGTTTATGAAAGAGAGAGCACAACAGAGATGAAATCAGGAAAATGTGCAGGAGTAATGGAAAAATGCAGCTCACTTAAGGTAGACTCTTTCCTTGTCATCTAAATTGACTCCCCCCCCCCCTTGATTCTTTTCTATGAGAATTATTTCTAGCTTCAGAAACTCTACTCCCAGTTCCAGACCAAGTTGGAGTAGATGCATTTCTACCTTTAAGTGCAATAGAGGATGGACCCTGGGCCTGGACATTACATATAAAACCATTGTAAAGGACTCTGAAAGGTGGAGAAAGGCAACATGCCACTTGGAACACTTACGTAGTAAGGAATTAGAAGTGTGTGCTTCTTGGTGTTTCTTTTTTATCTCATATCCTAGACTGTGTACTGGAGAAGACAGAAATCTGAAAACCCCACCAACAGCAGACAATAAGATTCTCATAAAAAACAGGTCTTTCTAACCAAATTACAGAGTAGGGGAAACTAACAAGACAGAAAACGGTGAGACAATGGCCATCCTACTTCAAGTGAACACCACAGAAGTAAAGCAGCTTTGTACCCATCCCTATAAGCAAAGGTCAAGTGGAGAGCCTCAATTTCTACCCTCTCCAGGCTGCAAAGGGGTGTCCTAACCCCTATACTGGCTGGGGCAGTGGTTAGAGAAAGTCAACTAGGAAACAGAACATTCATACCTGCCTAGGAATTCTGGAGTCCTATAGAAATCATGGACTTTCATCCTTACCTAGTGCTATCACTATAGCTTGGCTCTTAAGTCTGCCCCAAAGGTCCAAGTAGTAAAGGCTTGATCTCGAGCTTGATGCTATTGGGAAGTGATGGAACTTCTAAGCAGTGGAACCTAGTGGAAAATTCTTAGGTTGTTAAATGTGTCCTTCAAGGGGACTGTATAAATATCTTCCTTGTTTTTGCATTCCAGCCATGAGGTGAGAGATTTTGCTCTAACACATATTCCTACCATGATACACTTCCTTGCCACAGGCTCAAGAGTGATGGGACCAATTGCTCATGGACTGGAACCCCTGGAACTCTGAGCCAAAATTCTCATTCTGTGTGTGTGTGTGTGTGTGTGTGTGTGTGTGTGTGTGTGTATGTGTGTGTGTGTGTGTGTGTGTGTGTGTGTAGTACTGGGAATTGAACCCAGCCCTTTTTATTTTTAAACAGAGTCTCACTAAGTTGCTTAGGGTCTCATTAAATCACTGATACTGTCCTCAAACCTGTGACCTTCCTTTCTCAGCCTCCCAAGTACTGAGATTATAGGCATGTAGCACTAGGCCTGGCTCCTTTTCTTTTTATAACTTGATATTTCTCTGGCTTTGGTTATGGTGTAGGAAACTGAATAACATATCCAGCAATATCAGGACACCTTTCAGTCTCTCTCTGGGATGATGTCAGGAGAGACCAGCAGGAAATTTTGCAATTGTTATTCAGAGGTAATATGCATCCCCCCAACTCATAGTATCAGTGGAGTCTACATGGAGAACAGCAATGAGCCACCCTTCCTTTTCCCATTTATGGAAACACTTGGCTACCATGGAGCTTGCAATCCCACATTTTCTCAACAAGAATAAAGTACATCCTGTCCCCTTTCACTCTGAGTGGCACTAATAAGGAGACACCTTCCCCTCGCTCTACCAGCTTGGTGCCAGAGGAGGCCTACTGAAACAGAAAACTCCAATAATAGCCAGGATTTGGTGACATCTGAAAGGTCAAGGATGTAATAAAAATCACCTGTTCCTCCATGAATCAGGATAATATCAATTTAAATGAGAAAAGACAACAAATGGTGACACCACAAGGAAACGAGTTATAATTATCTGGCAAGGATTTGAAAACCAAAGACATAACAATGTTTCAATATAAAATTAATTACAAGCCGGGCGTGGTGGCGCACGCTTGTAATCCTAGCATTCGGGAGGCTGAGACCAGAGGATCCGGGTTCGCGGCCAGCCTCAGCTACTTAGTGAGGCACTGCAACTTAGTGAGACCTGGTTTCAAAATAAAGAATAAAAAAATAGGGCTGGGGGTGTAGCTCGGAGGTAGAATTCCCCTGAGTTCAATCCCCAGTACCTCAAAAAAAAAAAATTAATTACAAACATGCTTAAAAAATGAAAAAAGCAAACATTTCAAAGAAATTGAAACAAATGGAAAATTTAGAAGCTAAAAATACAATAACTGAAATTTATACTTCCATACACTGACTACAGCTGTAGTTAGCAGAAGCCTACATGTGATACAATAGTAAAGAACTAGTCACACACATTCTGGTATTGAAACTGTACTATAGATATGTAAGATGTAATCCTTTGAAGAAACTTGAAGAAAGGTCTTTGGGACTCCTTGGTACTATCTTTTCAATTTCCTGAACATCTATAATTATTTACAATTTAGGATTACAAGAGGTGGAAAGAAAATCTAAGTCTGTTTGTGTTTAGCTGAATAGGCCCTAATTTGTCTTATCACAATTCATTACCTGTGTCATTTATTATTTATTTATTTATTTTTACCTGTGTCTTTTAAATTTGTGTGCTGTAGTGACTTAGGAGTTGAAAAAAGTAACTTCAGAAAATCTCCCTTGCAAGCTGAGCATGATGGCATATGCTTGTAATCCCTCTACTTGGAAGGTTGAGACAGGAGGATCACAGGTTTGCAGCCAGCCTCAGCTACTTAGTGAGAACCTCCATAACTTAGTGAGGCCCTGTTTCAAAATAAAGAATATAAATAGAACTAGGAGTGTAGTTCAGAGGTAGAATGCCCTTGGGTTCAATCCTTAGTACTCAAAAAAACCCAAACAGACAACAAAAAAACCTCTCTGAACTGCTAATGAAGACACAGCCATAGCTACCTGTTTCAATATTACCTATTATCTTTAGGCATTGCTAAAAAATAAAATTAGTGAAAAATGGAGAGAAAATGAGGTAATAAAATCATATAAAAACCAGAAAATATGAATAGTAACACCTTAATTAGTAACACCTTAATGAAAAGGAACAAAGTATGGATATGTAAGCCATTCATATATTCTACTATTACATTAGTTTTATTCATTTGTAACTACAAATGTCTGAATCTTCAAGGGTGTATTATATGCAAGAATGTATTAAATGTGATAGCATTTAACAATTCCCTAATATTATCTCTTTCTCTTTTTGTGTGGTTTTTTTTTTTTTGGTTCTGGAGATTGAACCCAGGGGTGTTCTACCTCTTACCTCTGAACTACACCCCCAGCCCTGTTTTATTTTTTGTTTGAAAATAGGGTCTCGATAAGATGCTGAGGCTGACTTTGAAATTGCAATCATCCTGTCTCAGCCTCCCAAGTGTGCACCATCATGCCTGACCATATTACCTCTTTTTAGTACTGTAAATCTTGACACTTTATGTAAGTATGTCTACACACTGTTTGTGGAAATCATAGAAGTCTCAAGGAGAGGGAATTACTAAAAAGGACTTTCTCCCAATTCCAGGGTTATCGAGTTCAGCTTTGGAATGGCCTAGATTTTCTGACCCCCTTCTCAGGCAGAATTAGATACTTAGACACATAAATGATAACACTTTTATGAAAAACTCACTTCTGACTAAAAGGAGATGAGTCTATATTTTGATATTAACAGAGAATCCCACTACTTAATTTCTTATTTAAAATCTTTCAGTTGATTTCTTTCTTCACTCATAAGAAAGAAGGATTTGGGTCTAGTCTGGTCAGTTTGATCTGAGCTATGGTCTATACCTTGGTGTGGGCCTAGAACTGTTTGCTTCAGGGCCCTCTTCTCAATATAAAGTATTACAAAAACAGTCTGAAAAACATTAGGAGTGGTGACACAGATGGCCACTTCTCTCCTTTTCCCTGGTGCCCCTCTCTCAGTGAATGGAGCCACAATATCCCATTACCCCAGACAAAACCCTGGCATTTTAATCAGCAAGGTCTGACAGTTCTACTTCAGTTGTATTCTTCAACACTTCTCTCCTCCCCACACTGTTTCTGCAGCCAATAATCTCATACTTAAAATCCAACCAACATCCCCTTATTGTCATCTCCACACCCTCCTTTCCCACCTCACCCCAACTTCACTGTTGCTAGAGTAACTATTCCAAAATGTGCAAGCTGTCCCTCTACTGAAAATCTTCCCATGGCTTCCCTTTGCCCCCCCCCCAAAATAAAACAAAGTCCAAATTCTTTTGTATGAACTTTGCTGTTTACTTTCCTAAAGATAGAAGCTAAAGTTCTAAAATTTTGAATGAGTAGAAAAAAACATGAACTTGAGTTTCATACCACTTTAACCTCCATTAAAGCCAAGGACATCATGAGGTACAGTTTTTACAGCTGTTTGGATAAGCACACTCCCACAACTGCAGAAGACAGAGGGAAAAATCATATTCTCTACTACTAAAGGAATCAAAACCTTTTCTATCACAAATGTAAGAGCTATATACTCCACATATACATAAATTTCATCTGAAGACTATATGTCCCAGACTTCATATATAGTGATGTGCCTAAATTGTACACTGACATAAGCAATTTTTTCAAGATGAGAAGAAATGCTGAAGCACAACCAAGCTTCTTCCAGTGTTAAGCTTTACAAACTATATGATTATTTTCATAAATTGTACATATAAAGTTAAGCAATAGTGAACAGTCTATGACACACCATCTACAACTACCATTCAACGAGAAGAATATTTATTTCTATCTGTGCAATCACTGGGGGAAAAACACTATTTTTTAAATATGTGCAGCATAGAATTGCCATCATGTGCAACTGTAAACCTGTTCCCAAGACTTAAATAAAAGAATGCTACTTTGAATATCTATAACGGTGGGAGAATTTGTTTAGAGAACTCGTTATTAATCTCTATGTGGGAACTCCCCACCCAATAGTTTATTTTCCTCATTCACTGACAGCTGTGTTCACCAAAACACACCTTACTTCCAAAGCTCATGGCATCCCATTTTCAAGGACTAAGATGAGTAAAGTCTTTCAAATATTTGATGAGTAGACAGAAGGAAGCTTCCTTTTTTTTTCTCCTCATCAGTAAACAAACCCAGAGAGAATAGCTTTCCAGCATGTTGAAGATTTTCTGTGAAGATTCTCGGGCAGATCATTAATCCCAGAAAAATCTCTCCAAACTTACTGATGCGTGGATTCCATTTTCAAATTTCTCATTAGTTCCTCTTTATGGATTAAATGCTGATGTTCACAAGTGAATGCACACAGCCTCAGCTGATGGATGTAATTGGGTTGTAATGGATTTTAGCTGCTGTTCCTTCTGATATAGCCAATTTGAAATGCAGTATCAATGTATTCTCCCCATCTCTCAGTAGGGAATGAGAAATTGAAACCTACAAGATGAAATTTATCAATTTTTATAAAGTCAGCTCCAACCATCGTAAAATGGTTAAAATTCTCATTATCATTCCACCACAGTTATTTCTCAAACTCTAGTCTAGCAATCAAAATATTAAAATGTATTTGGAATAAGCAAAGTTGATCCTTCAATATTCTGTGTGTCCTTAACATTGATTTAGGGACTGTAAATATTACCAGGTGAAGATGACATTAACAGCAAAATTTAACACCTGAAACATAAACTGACAAGAAAAGATTTAAAGGTTGCAAAACCTTCTCACTTTTATATTTAAAACATGATTTGCAGCAACACTAGGTTTGATAACAAAGACTACATGTTTCAAAATCTCAAGAATTGCTCCAGAGCTGTTTTTCTGGCACAACCTTGTGTCTTTGGGGGATGAAACATCTGGTGATGAATGGGAAACATGGTTTAGGAAGAACCTGAGAGGTTGTTACCTATCACACTCACCCTTCTTTTTCTGTACTGTCTGTCTGCTTTGCAAGTCACAACCAGCCTTTCCCTTTGATTTTGTATTCATGAGCACTATATATCTCAGTGAGATCCAGAATCTAATTGACCTCACATAGACCAAACCTTTTTCATCTTTAATAATGTAAAAATGGGAGAGATGGTGAAACAGCCATTCTATTAAGAATTTTCAGTGAAGATGTATCATGGGAAAACAATCCTCTAGTCCTACCTGCCTTAAATCCTCTTTTTAAATTAATGCGGACATTCAAGGTTCTCATATAATTCTAAAATTTACTTAAATAATAGAAAGAACACTGTAAAACATAACTAGACATTTACACACCACTTTTACTTTATTTTAAAGAGGCATCTTTTCACTGATAAAGTTACAGACTATAGACGAGATAAAAAGAAAAATATATTTTCTATTTCTTACTAATTATGTCTCTGAATTTGCACAGTATTTTCTTTGTATTGTGCATTTCATAAAATTATAAAAGGCAAACTCCTTGAGTTTATATAAGTGGCCAGCTAAATGAATACCTGTGTGGAAATGGAAAGGATGACTATCTTATTTGCTTTTCATAAATAATACTACTTAGTACATACATTTCATTTAGCATCTTCAAAACACTTGACAAAATTAAGTAATTAATTAATTGAACAGAAGACCATTATGAGCGCAATTGAAATCTCCCCAGGGACATACAATACTTCTAAGATCATGTAAGTTTTGAAATAACAAGAATAACCTTTCTTGTGATATTTGACTGCCAGTTTGAGCCCGGAAAGTACTTGGGCGCATGACAATTAGATGTTTTTAAAAAGGTCAATTGGATTTTTTGTAACCTCCAAAATAAAAGGTTAAATTTCTCTGTCTCTGTCTCTGTCTCTGTCTCTCTGTCTCTCTCTCTCTCCCTCCCTCCCTCCCTCCCTTCCTCCCCCCTTTCTCTCTTCCCTTCTACCTCTTTTTATGTTCACAAACATAAACAAACATGGCTTATTTTGCCAAATAAAAACTCTCTCACACACTTGAAAGACCAGGCTTACAGCCAAGTTCATGACAAATGATTGTATTATTAAAATGCATAATTATTGTGTTTACGTCTAATCAAACCTACACAAGAAGATATTATTATAAGGAAAAATAACTATACTTACTCCTATGTTAATACTAAAGTTAGTAGTTATTTTCTCTGATGTCAATACCTTCTTTTGGTGTCCATAGTGGGGAAAATAACTCAGAGGACTAAACCAATGTCTTGTCTTGCAAAAAAAGTAGCTTCTATATTGAAAAAAAGTAAAATTAAGGTTCTCTATGTCTTGCTGTTTCTATTTGTATCTCCCCTAAACTTTTGAAATGGAATAATCCTTCTTAATGGGAAGCATCTAATTTTAAACATGACAAAACTCAAAGAGATAAAATGGCATACGAATTTTTGTGACCATTCCATAAACCTTATGTTGCTGAACTTTACCAGTGTCACATAAGCTCCCCAGAGTGATGCACAGAAGTACTTTAATAAGAAAAATAACCTAGATAACAGTCTTCTGTTTACTTTAGAATCTTGTTTCATAGCAACTAAAAACTTTCAGACAAAAAGGTAGTGTCTTAATCATTCAAAAAAATTTAAAAATTGCCTTCGTAGACGACATTTGTCCTCTCTACTGAAAAAAAAAAACCTCTAATCAATACTAATTAGAAAAAAGTTATTTCTGATTAAAAATAATATCTAGTTTGATCACCAATCCTATTTTTTACATATGGTAAAATTACTTTGGGATATTTCTGAAAATCAACTCCATGACTCTGAAGTTGAAGATTTGCTAAATCGGATTGAGGTAATTAAAAGAAAAAATATGTTCCTTGCTCTGAGAACAATTTCAAAAGAGAGACTTCAAAAAGACAATGATTTACAATGTAGATCTTATATTTTTGTAGATGATCTTATATTTTGTAGATTACAATGTAGATGCTTATATTTTTGTAATTTTCTGTTAAAGAATCTAAGTAATTTTAGGAAGTTTTCTATCTACTTGCTGTCATATAGTTTTGCCTCTCCAGCTGATAATCTGTATTTTGAAAATTTTATCCATCATACAAATTCCTTTTCTCATCCTAGTGATATCAAGGTTTGTTTCACATGGCTGGTTCCCCACACAAAGTTTCAGGACAAGTAAAGGATGCTCACCTGCAATCTCAATGCCTGTGCCACTTAGATGAGGTCAGAAGTGAACTTTAACCCCAAGCTCTAAAAACAAAGATTGATTACATTCATTACTTGGAAAAGATAGCTGGGGATTGAACCCAGGAGTGTTCTATCTGTGAGATATACCCCAACCCTTTTTAAATTTCTTTTTTGAAACAGAGTATTGCTAAATTGCTGAGGATCTCACTAAGTTCTGAGACTGGCCTCAAACTTGTGATCTCCCTGTCTTACCCTCCCAAGTACAGGGCTTAGAAGGAGGTGCTTCCATGCCCTGCTGATTTTATATATTTAAAGTTTTTTGTAGTTGTAGATTTTGGCTCACATGATGGTTTCTATACCTTTAAAACTAAGAATATAAGTAAAACATGCCTTATATTAGCAGTAGGCCTATGTTTGTAACATGCTTTGAGATACACAGATGAGGAGATTACAAGAGACATCCCACTGGAAAAAAAAAAAAACAACAAAAAACAAAAAAACACAGAGTAAAGTGAAACAACAGAAAAATATATTCCACAGGAACAGAAAACAAACTCAAGTAGGAGTAGGTATATTATTATCAGGTAAAAGCAGACATTAAGTAAAAATCTATAAAAAAAGAGAATACAGAGGTCATCACATAGTGTTAAAAGTATTGATTCAGCAAGAGGAAGTAACAATAGTAACAATATATATATTTATATATGATATAAATATATATATATACAATGTAAATATATATATATGTCCAATACCAGCACAAATACACAAATGCTATTAGATTTAAAAGGAGATAGCCTCCAATACAATAATATTTGGGGATTTCAACACTCAACCTTCATCAGTGAATAAATTATTCAGACAAATCAACAAAGAAACTTTAGAAGTAAAACTATGCATAGGTTCCCAAAGTGGGAAAAAACCCTCCCTCCTCAGGGGTGATGGAATAAAATGGATATATGTGAAAGTGTAAATTTGTCACCACATCTTTCTCTTTATTCACTTAAAGAAGATAAATTTCCAGGAGACACTGAATAATTTTTTTCTGAAAAGGAGGCAGTAGCCAAATAAGTTTAGAAACCTCTGAGAGACCAAACAACCTACCAGACATTTACAGAACATTTCATCTAAAAGCTACACAAAACATATTCTTCTCATCAGCACATGAAACATTCTCTTTGATAGATCATGCTGTTCAAATTCAGAGAATTTAAAACATGGCAGGTATCTTCTCTGACCACAGTGGAATAAAACTAGAAATCAACAAGAGGAACCATAGAAATTGTACAAACACATGGGAATTCATTCACCTGAATGGTAAGTGTGTCTAGAAAAAAACCTTAAAGGGAGATTTAAAATTTCTTGAAACAAAATAGATCAAAATCTATGGAATACAGAAAAAGCAGTACTAAGAATTCTACAGCAACAAGTGTCTACATTAAAAAAGTAAAGTAAAAATAAAGAATGATTTCAAGTTAAAAAAAAACAACAACTAATGATGCAACTCAAAGAACTAGGAAAGTGAGGAAAAAATCAAATCCCAAATTAGAAGCAAGGAAAAACTAAAAACTATCAAAGAAATAAACAAAAAAGAGACAAAGACCCAGATGCCTATAAACTATCAAAATTGAACTGGGAGTAGACATAGTATATATAAACTGACCAAAAACAAACAATGAAGTTATATTGATAATGAAAACTTTTTCCAACAAAGAAAAATCCAGGACTGGGCATCTTTATTCTGAATTCTACTGACCTTTTAAAGAACTACCACCAATTTTTCTCAAGATTTCCAAAAAATTTAAAGGCAGAGAACTCATCTAAACTCATTCTATACAAACATACACACACACACACACACACACACACACACACACACACACACACACAAATTACAGACCAACATTCCTGATGAACAAAGATGTAAAAGTTCTCAAAAGATACTAACAAACCAAGTACAACAGCACATCAAAAAGACCATGATCAAGAGGGATTTATCCCAGGGATAGAAGAATGGTTAAATATACAAAGACAGATAAGGGTGATACATTTCATCAACAGAAAAAAAAAATAAAGATCATATGAGCATTTCTAAAAATACATAAAAGGCTTTCCTCTCTTCGTCTTATTCTCCCACCCTTCCTAGCCTCTGGTAACCATGATTTTAATTTCTAATTCTTTATCAAATATTTTACTTTCCATACATAAATGGGAATATATAGCATTTGCTTGTGTTTGACTTATTTTACTTAACTATTGTCCTCCAGTTCTACCCATATTGCCACAAATGACAGAATTTCATTTTTATGGTTGAATGACATTCCACTCAGTATATAATAACACGTTTTCTTTATCCAGTCTTCAGACTGATGTCAAAACATACAACAAGCCTGTAGTTACCAAAAAGCATGGTACTAGAAGAAAAACAAGCAACTCAGGTTCATCAACAGATGAATGAATAAATAAAATATGACATATCTACACAATAGAATTTTACTCAGCCATAAATAAGAACAAAACTATGCCATTTGCAGGAAAATGGATGAAGCTAGAGAATATTATGCTAAGTGAGAGCAACCATTCTCAAAAAGTGAAGGGTCACATATTTTATCTCATATGTGAAAGTTAGAGAGAAAACAGGAAACACAAAGGACTTTAAATAATGTGGAGAGAGACCAGTAGAATTATGGAAGGTGATTAGGGGAGGGAGAGAGTTGAGGAGGGGGAAAGAAGAATTGAGGAAAGAAACAGTTCATATAATACTATGGCAATATATAAAGGTATTATTATTAATTTCACTAACATATAGGGTGGAGGGGGAAGATAGTGATATGTGAAAGGAAATATACCAAGAGCTGGTGCATGTATGTTTGTATGATGTTGAACCTCACTATGATGTATAATTGCAATGCACTAATGAACTATTTTTTTTAAAACACAGAAACATAGAACAATGGAACAAAATAAAAAACCCAGAAATAAATCTATGTATTTATAATGAACACATTTTACATAAAGGCAAAGAGAACATGCATTGAAGAAAGGATACTCTTTTCAATAAATAGTTCTGAAAACAACAACAACAAACAACACCTGGATAGACATAAGTGGAAGAATGAAACTAGACCCCCTGTCTCTAATAACATGCAAAAATCAACTCAAAATAGACCATAGGCTTAAATGTAAGACCTGAAGGTAAAAATAAATAAATAAATACATAAATAAATACATAAATAAATAAAGGAAATGCTTTGTGGCACTACTTTGTGTAAAAAAAAATTTGATGTACGATCACAAAAGCACAGAAAACAAAAAGCACGAATTTATAAATGGAATTACATCAAATTAAAAATCTTCTGCATAGCAAATATAACAATCAGAGTAAAGGGACACCCATAGAAAAAAACTTTTGCAAACTAGTTAGACTACAAAGGACTAGTACCCAGAATTCAAACATTTCAACCCCCCCAAAAAAATAATGCACTAAATAATCCACTTAAAAATTGGCAAATCACCCTTTTCCAGAGAACTGAAATTGCAAATAATTTGGAGAACATTGTCCACATAAGCCATATTTATATTAATCAAACATTGAGATTTTTATGATAAAAGTTATATTACAATTAGAAGTCATACTGTCTGGGTTCTGAATTAGTATTCATGAAACATAACCTAATATTTTTCTTTGCACATGTTTCCTTTTTGGTGGAATTGAATAAACAGAATTTTTGTTTTCATTTACATAAAAAATGGGCAAATCATTTGAATAGATGCTTCTCAAAAAAGATATAGAAATGAACAAGTATATTTTAAAATTATCAGCACCAGTAATCATTGCAGAAATGCAAATAAAAATCATCAGGAAGTATCTCACCGCAGTTAGAATGGCTATTATCAAAAGGACAAAAAATAATGAATGCTTGCAAGGATGAGTAGAAAGAGAATTCTCATATGCTGTTGGTGGGAATGTAAGTTAGTGTAGCCATTGTGGCAAACAATATGAAACCTCCTCAAAACAACTAGAAATAGAATCACCATATGATGCAGCAATAAATGAAATCAGTATGTTAAAGAGACATATGCAGTCATTTCCTAGTATCCAGTGAATATTCATCAATTTGCATGGATTAAGTTATGATTTTAGAGTGTGTATGACGGTATATGATTGTAATCTTAATATTTGGGAGGCTGAGACAGGAGGATCACAGGCTCTAGACCAGCCCCAGCAACTTAGTGAGATCTTCAGCAAGTTAAATGAACTCTCCTTCAAAATATGAAAATGAAAATAGGGCTATGGGTACAGATTAGAGGTAGAATGCCCCTGGCTTCAATCCTCAGTACCACAAATAAAATAAAATAAGGAATGTAGCTGGGCTTGGTGGCACATGCTTGTAATCACAGCATTTGGGAGGCTGAGACTGAAGGAGGATCCAGATTTGTGGCCAGCCTCAGCTACCTAGGGAGGCACTCTGCAACTTACTGAGACCCTGTTTCAAAATAAAGAATAAAAAATAGGGCTGGGGGTATAGCTCAGAGGTAGAATGCCCCTGAGTTCAATCCCCAGTACCGCAAAAAAAAAAAAATATATATATATATATATTATAATATATATTATATATTAAATATATATATTATATATTATATAAAATATATATATATTATATATTATATAAAATATATATATATTATATATATATAATTCTACTCTATCCCTGCTCTCCACATAACTTAAAAAATCCAAAACTAATTATCTAATTTCAGCCAATACAG
>PVLC010040576.1:0-10126 GCA_004027655.1 Graphiurus murinus
TCAAGGGTTTTATGTTTTCTCTCAGTGTGGTAGCTCAAGAGAAAGTAGGAAATAAAAAGGACTTCAGAAATAAGGAAATAGACTGATAGAGTAGTGGTAGGGGTTTGGGGGAAGGATGTAGGGAGGGGAAAACAGAGGATTGAAGAAGGAAACAGTTTAAATAATGCCATGTCCATGTATTAAGGAATCACTACCAATTTCACTAACGTGTGGGGAGGGAGGAGAGGAGAACGGGGTGGGATGCAGAGGGAAACACATCAAGTGTTGCCTACACGTATGTTTGTATCACTTTGAACCTCACTACGATACATAATTACAATGCACTAACACAAGTATTAAAAAAAAAACTCAGTCAATGAACTAATTCTACTTGCATTTCTCTTTTGCTTTTTCTAAGTTTTATTCTTTTATTTATCAGAATAGATAGGTTTGCCATCTGTGACTCAGCCATTTTAGTCATAATTCTTACTCTTCAGTTCTACTAGTAAAAGGATGAAATCACCCTTGGTCCTTTTGCCAGGTGTGCTCAGATGAAGTCTGCACTCTAGTAGATTCCAGCTCACATGCTCTGAGTTTTTGCACACCCAGAACTGTGTTTCTATTGCTCTGACACTTGAAGATTTATCTTGGTGTCTGGCTTCTTTAAGTTGCTTGACTGATGCTTCATGTTGTCTGACTTCATATTCCGATTTTTGAGAAGTCTTATTGTCTGTCCTCAAACCCCTGCACCATGTCATCTTGGCCTAGAGCCCTGTGGGTGTTTTATTTTTCTTTAAAGGTTCATAGTTTTACTTAGATATTTCTTAGAGTTGCTCATACCACTTTAAGTTTCTCTAATAACAGAGGGCCCTTTCAAGCTGTAGATTAGGATCTTATTTTGTTTTCTGGAAAGTTTTCTTGGATTACAATTTTAAATATTTGGTTTTTTTTCCCATAGGTTTGGCTCTCCTAGGTGAGGTCTGCAGATATAGACATACAAATGCTCATCATCCTTTATTCATCTGTCATTTAAACTTCTTTCTTGCTGATTCTTTTTATTTTCCTTTTACTAAAATCTCATTTTCATTCCTCTGATTTTTTTCTTTTATCAGTGCCCTTTATGAAATTTTCATCTGAATCATTTCTCTTTTGAACCTCTTATAATTGACTCTACATATCTGACATTTAATCTTTTTCTTCATCTTATTCCTGCCTTCAATCAATTCTAATTTTATTTCTTCCTTTCTTTCCCTATTTCTGCTCTCATTTTTACATTTCTCACTTAGTGCATTTTAAAAAGATTTCTAAATTCTTCTTTGAGGATATTTAATTCAGTTTGGTATACTTTGTTACAGATCTCTTCATAGCTTTGATTGACTTTATAGGGGAAATGTTCATTAGCTGAAATGCTTTGATTCACCTTTACTGATTTTCATAATAGTTTTGTGTGGGTGTGGGCTGTTTTTTCCATTGCTCTGCATTTCATGGTTTGAAAGTCCCCACTTCTTTTGGGCTTACTCTATTACGGGCAATTTCTTTTCTGCATGGTGTTTTGATTGTGGTGTAGCTGATGGAAGGGTTGGAACATTTTTTTCTTTGTTTTTATTTTTTAAATTATTTATCTTTATTTTTCACATCCATAAATCTACTTGTCCCTCCATATTTTTATGTTTCTAACTCCTCTTTTCTCCCCTAAAACAATGACTCCCTGAGGTTGCTACCTTGGGTGCCCCTCGGTCTCACTTGACCAGTGCTGCTAATTGCCAGTTCCTGTCCTGTACTCAGTGCTCTGGCATTTGGAACTGAGCTATCTCTTTTTAGTGATGGTTTTGTGACCTCATCTCTCTATTCTTTTTAAATTCTTTTTTTTCTTTTTTTATGGTATTATGACATTTATATTGATTATTAAACAGACTTACAAAATGACCCAATAACATAGAGAACCATAGTTACCTCCCCACCATCATTCTCTATATTTTTTCCTCCTTTGTTTTTATTTATAGCTCTGATCACTACCTGAAATTACATTATTATTGTTTTTGCATAAATTAAAACATAGTAATGATTTTTCTTTTTAAATTCTTAAGCCTCCTTTGTCTCCCTCTTTATGCCCAAAGGCTTATAACGCAGGCAGCAGGGGAAAAAAAATACTACCAGAATGTTTTTCCCCTATTTACAGGTCATTTGAAGGATACTACATTCTCTGTTTACTCATGCTGCTGGATACGTGGCTCCTCTGTGGTTTTATTCACCTTTTTATTGCCTTTTTAGTATCTGGGGGAAAGGGTCAATGGGCAGATTGACTCAGGTATCCACTATTGTTTCTTCAGACCTATAGGTCTTTAATCTGAAGTAGAGTCATCAGGGCAAGCGTATTAATGAGAACGTTATGTTACACAAAGAGTTGAAGAGAATTGGGAAGTTATGCAGGGAGTCTTCGAATTGGGGTGAATTTCAGGCAGATGAAACATTCTGAAGGTCCTGAAATGTGATCATGTCTGGCATATTTAAAGAACAGAAATGAGGGAGGCTGGAGTAAACTATGAGGTGTGTGTGGATATGAGAGAAAGAGTAAGAGAAGAACTCAGAGATATAAGGTAGAGAGGTATATTTGTAAGAAATAAGTTAACGTGCCAAAGAATAGCAATTTGAGGAGGTGGGATTCAAATCTAAATGTCTTCACATTTTGTATTCTTTGTACAATATAATGTTAATATTCATAAAGAATTTTTATTAATTTCATCCATAATAAAACTGTTACCCTGAATTTGCAACATTGTTATTAACAAAAGAATCTAGGTGGTTGTGAACCTCATTTATCTCTGGTATTCACCTTTCCCTTAGGCCTGTCATGAATTTCCACTGTCATGCCATTCACATTTCTAAAATAGAATTGAATGCTTTTAACATAGAATTCAAAACAAAAAAAAATTTATTTACATCAGATAGATAGATACAGACATATATACATTCATACATACTATGGATTGAAATGACAGGCATTCTCTACACTCTCAA
This sequence comes from Graphiurus murinus, assembly GCA_004027655.1. Classification (NCBI taxonomy): domain Eukaryota; kingdom Metazoa; phylum Chordata; class Mammalia; order Rodentia; family Gliridae; genus Graphiurus; species Graphiurus murinus. Next base: position 2,998 of record PVLC010040576.1, read on the forward strand.
CCCTTTTTATTTATTTTAAACAGAGTTTTGCTAAATTTCTGAGGTTAGACTTGAACCTGTGATCCTCCTGTCTCAGCCTCCCAACTACTGGGATTATAGGCATGTGCCACTTCACTTGGTTTATAATTTTTTTTAAATATAGTAAATATAGCTAGAACAATAAAGTTTTATTGCAAGCAAAGAGGAAACCAGTTGAAATAAATGATATGACTAGTTTGTCTATTGTGAATTGTGCAGCTATAAACATAGATACACATGTGTTGGTCTGATAGTTTGGTTTCCATTCTTTTGGGTAGATACCCAGAAGTGGTATTGCTGGATCATATGGTAGGCTTATTCCCATTTGTCTGAGGATCCTCCATACTGTTTTCCAAAGTGGTTGCACTAATTTGCAATCCCACCAACAATATATTAGGGTTCCCACTTCTCCACACCCTCGCCGGCATTTGTTGTTGCTCGTGTTTTTGATGATTGCCATTCTGATTGGGGTTAGGTGAAATCTCAAGGTAGTTTTGATTTGCATCTCTCTGATTGCTAATGATGTTGAACATTTTCTCATACATTAATTGGCCATTTGTATTTCTTCTTTTGTGAAGTGTCTATTTAGATCCTTTGCCCATTTTTTGATTGGGTTGTTTGTTTTCTTAGCTGTGATTTTCTTGAGTTTTCTGTATATCCTAGATATTATCAGAAGAGTAGCTGGCAAAAATTTTCTCCCACTCTGTGGGCTCTGCTGAGGTTCTTTATAGTTTTCTTTGCTGCACAGAAGCTCTTCGGTTTAATGCAATCCCATGTATTGTTCTTCCTAATATGCGGATGCTAGGGAGAAGATGGGTCATAAGAGGGTCTCCAGATGAAAAAGGAGAAACCCTCGATAAGCAAAGAAGTTGACTTAACTGAAGGGGATGGACATGGACGGGGGGGGGCACCCTAATGCACATGATGTACTTTCACAAATATATCAAGGTCAATCACTAAACTGAACTTGAGAAGGAGGGAGGTCAAGGGAGTGGGATGGGAATTAGGGAGGGGGTTAAATGAGAAATGTGTACATATATGCCTTTATCAGCTTGTACCTAACAAAGATGTATGTTTACAATGCACCAATTATTATATAAAAAATAAACAAACAAAAAATATATATCCAATGATAAAAAAATGATTTGCAGATTTGGTTTCAGCCTTTTTCCCTCCGTGACATATTTCTCCTCTCTTTTTATGATTATGATTTTTTAAATAAAATTCCTCAGACTTAGCAGGAAAAAAAAAGAAGTGAGAGCTTCATGCAAGGTGTTTAATCATTGTGTACTTAATTTTTGCATCTGTAATTTGGGGAAGGATTCAAATGAATGCTCATTGTCAAAGTATCCTGCTAAGTAATGGCACAGAGTTATCTTTTTGATGATCAGGTTCAAAGTCGATACCGCAGAAGATTGCATCATGACTCTCCAGCAGAGTTTAAATGCTTTAAAAAAAAAAAGTACATGACAGAGCCAGTTAATCCTGGCAAAGATCTTCTGGACTCTGATTATACATTTCAGCATGAATATACCTGTGGAGGTGGACTCCCGCAGACACATTAAAGCAAGTTTACATTCGTAATTAGAAGGCAACATCAGACTCCAAGACTGCAGCATAAATTTGCTCATTGTCTGAATGCATCAACTGCTGTCAGTGGCTCAAGCTCCTCATTATGAATGAGAAATAAGGAAGACAAAGCATATGTTTTATTCATTCAGTACTAATTTGCATGTGGCTTGATTAGAAAGAAAGACAATGCAGTCAATAGGTGGCACCAGAGGGTTGCTTCTCACCGCAAGATCAACAGTTTGTGAAGATACTCTCTTATGAAAGGATTCTGATTTCTTTTGTCTATGATAAACATTTCTCCCACTTGATGAATTATGAGCATAAACTTCATAAACTAAAACTTCATGTTAAGTTAACATTACTACATATGTAGTAGCAAATCTTTTCAAAAAGTATTTAAATGTGTAAGTTCCAAATGAGAGAGGAAAATATTAAGAATGTAAGTGTAACATTTTATAATCATAAAGTGAAAAACATTATGCTAAATGAGATTAGTCAGTCACAAAAAGTAAAAAAATCGTATGCTCTCCCTAACATGCAGAAGCTAGAAGCTAGGGGGACAGTGGGACATAAGAGGGACTCTAGATGAAGAAGGAGAAACCTTAGATAAGCAAGGAAGGTAACTTAACTAAAGGTGATGGGGGGGCATCCTAATGCACATGATGTACTTCACAAATATATCAAAGTTAATCACTAAACTGAACTTGAGAAGGAGGGAAGGCAAGGGAGTGGGGCAGGAATTGGGGAAGGGTTAAATGAGAAATGAGTGCATGTTTGCCTTTACCAGCTTGAACCTAACAAAGATGTATGATTACAATGCACCAATAAAAAAGGAAAAAGAAAAAAAAGAATGACATCTATGACATCGTTCTCTTGCTCCTGGCCCTTAGGTCCACTTCCTCTTTCCCTCACTTTGGCTTCTCCTCCCAAATCCTACCTGCCTCTGACCAGCTTGTCTTTAGTAGATGTGGTCTTAGATAAAGGCCAAGAAAGATTAGGAAGCAGTTGAGAGCCTAGTGAAACTCTAACCCACTGTCTCAGATGCCCTTACCTCTCTGGGGCCACCTACTTCTGCTGTGTGTAGGCAGATGTGACATGGGTCATAGTGGAGATTGAGAACTTTACTGAAAAGCTCTTTATCTGAAAAGCTCCTGTCACTCCCCAGATTGAAATTCTGTAGTGACGCTCCTTTACTACATAAAGTCTAAGTTCTTCACCTTGGTCTTCCACAGTTTCCAGAGCCAGACTTCAAATACTGAATTTACCACTTACTAACCATGTGACCTGGGAAAAGGTCTTTGATCACTTTGCCTTGTTTCCGCATCAGGAAAATGAGAAAAAGCAGTATTGTATTTTATTGGATATGTCCTTGTGTGCCACATCTGATTTTCTCTGGCAGTCACCATCCCCGTGCCCACCTCCCTTTCCATCACTTCCAGACTTGAATGGAATGATCTGCCACAGGAAATGGAATCTGGCATACCACAGAGCTTCTAGCAACCTAAAAGAATGGGGGAGTTAACGCTCATGAGGCAAAATTTGACTAATGGGAAATGGAAGATAGGAGAGAGCCAATCAGATAAATTTCACCTTCTTCCCTCTGGTCATGAAATCTTGCAAGGCATTATTTCTATAAAACAGTACAGTCTATGGGGAAACCTCTTAAGTAGCCACAAAACACATCTTCTCTGTCTCTCACAGGCTTGTCATGAATTGATGCCAAACTTGGCAATGTGTCGCCTTACATTGCATCCCATTCTCTCCTGCCTCGATTCCATTCTCTCACTCCCAATGCCTTGGGTTTGCACCTCTGTTTTGTTTGGAAGAAAGAATCAGGTCCTGAGATTTCACGTTTTAGAAACAAGAAGATTAGTATGAAGAAAAGTGGATTATAGGAGCAAGCATAGAAATCAAGATAGACAACCTTGCAACAGCATGCTATATACAGTATTACACTCACAAAATCATGATTAGCAACAACATCTAGCATTACAGGCTGGGAAGTCCCTGCAGACAGCTGACCAGAGTCTCCACTGGAATGTTCCTGGGTAGAGCACACATTATCCCACAGGTGAAACTTCAAAGTCTACAGTCCTCAAGGAGTCCTTAATTAAAGGATTCAGACAGTGTAGTCCCTATATTTTGCATGGACAACTTGAGTCATGTGAGACTTGTTTGTTCTGGGTTCTCACAGAAGTGGCTAGTTTCCTTAAGGAAGAGAAAATTACTTCCTCTAAGTGTTTATGATACCAAATGTTCTCAGGTTTGTTTTGTAGCTCAATGTCCAATTTACCTTGAAGTCAAGGTACATAGAGTGTTGTGCTCTATGCACTTGTTGACTTACATCTTTGTTGATATCATGGGTTAGATAATTTATTAACTATCCATACAACCTCCAAAATAAAATATTAGTATTTAGTTCTTGTTTTAGGTTCTGTTTTCTAGGTGACTTTGGGGTGGAAGGAGAAAAGGTTGTCAGGCTGAAGCAGAAAAGGATGTGACTTTTCTGGAAGTCACCAAGTACCAGATAAGGGGCCTGTCCTGCCCTCCTCTTCCAGGGGTTGAGGGTTTAACCGTTGGTAACTCACAGGTGGAGTTTGGAGCCTCATTTCTGCACTCATCAGGTCTTTTTACTGACCAGAAAGCTAACAATAAGAAAAGAGCTTGACCAAAATATCTAGTGACAGAGCTGAGATTCCAACCAGGAGCTCTAAATCCCAGGGATGGGGCTTTTCCTTAAGAAGCAGGGCTTCTGTAGATGTTGCTTGAGCCCTGTCTGACTTCTATGTTCAAGTGACCTTGAGCGAGGGGTAGACAAGTCCAACTAACTGCAGTGGACATGAGAGATAGGTTCCTCAATAGGGGAAAGGACATCTGACAGAGGTGACCCTGGAGCCCGGTAAGAAAAGGTAGGATCTAGTAGTCTCTCAAATGTTGAAATAAACTGAGGAGGTGAATGATTCCAAGCTGAGAAAACTGGACCTAGCAAGGACTCAGAGGCAAGTCAGTCTGTAAGCTTCCACAATGCAGGAATGACCAAGGGCATGCAGACCCTTATAAGGAGCATCGATACAACAGAGCATGTGGTAATGGAAGACCTCTCGAGGAGGTGCTTGAGTCAGACCTGAAGCGTATTCACTGTGCCTCTGATTTCTTGGGCATATGCTCTCATTCATGCCCTGTGATAGACACTAAGCATTGAGAAGTGCATGAAGCACCCTGCCTCTGCAGGGGAGCAGAGAGTTCCTGGGGACAAATTATGAATGTGTTCTGTGCTACCAAGGGAATTCTGCAGACCTCTGCAGGCTTAAAAGTTATTCTGAGCATCTCAGAAAGTCCTGTAGCTGCTAGCAGCCTCAGTGTATCTGAGGTGAACATTCAGTTACCCTCTATCCTAACCCTGGTAGAGGGGAGTGGGCATGATTAAAAAAAAAAAGAGTCAGGAAGGGCTTTTTGTAACCCAACCATTGGCCCCAGGGATTGAGATCTGCAAATCTCTCTCTTTCCCACCTGGGAACTATGGAGCAGGCCATTCTGGATTCAATGGGCCAGGGCCATCTCTGCCCTCTACACCACCTGTCTCACACACTGACCTGCAGGTCAAGCCAGACCACCTGATTTCTTGTTGCTAGGATGGAGATAAGAGATCAGGTTGGTTACCCATCATTTGCTTAATAATGGATTTGGAGAGAAATCATAATAGGCAAGGGTGTGTGATGTGTGCTACAATGGTAGTCAAGTGGGCTCTTATGGAGGATACAGTCTAGTAGAGAGCTGTTACTAGAAATGGTTTGTATTATTTTAAGTAACACAGGAGAATAAATGGGCTTCATTAATTTGTATTCTGTTTATTATGATACCTTTCATGCATTCAAAAATATTTTATATATATAATTTTAAGTCAGTTGAGAAAAATAATTTGGTAATACTTTTGAAAGCTTTGAGTCCTCCATTCTTCTCCCTAGGGGTAACCACTCTCCTGAATTTTAGCTCATCTTGTCTTTGTTATTTGTTTTTTAACTATATATGGGTTTATTCCTAAGAAGTTAGTGATTGGTTCTATATGGTTTTTAAGCTAATTGTTCATTCTGTTTGGGATTCATCAAACTTCTTTAACCTAAAAGCTATAGTCTAAATAAGATTTGGAAATGTGTTTAAAATAAAAGGGAAGCTGGAATTCTAAAAACTAACCACAATTCTTGGTAGGAAGTAAGCATGCAAAAAGTATTAGTACCTTTATTTCCTTCACCATCCCTTTCAAACTTCCACATTTTATTATTATACTTGAAAAATAAATATAAAAATGCAAACTAATCCAAAATAGAGTTTGAATTTCTTATAATTAGTGCACTGTGAAAAATCCTTATTTTATGTGATTAATTTCTTTATACTTTAGATATGATAAATATATATAAAATAAACAAAACTCCCATCTCGAAATACATCAGGTTTAAGAAGCTATATGGAACAAATCAAATAGGTATATTCTCATTACATATTTAAAGAATCCTGAGAGTTTTTCTCTTCCGTTTTGCTTAACTCTGATTACAATTTTATAGCTGAAACATACAGGACAATGGAAAAACATTTTACGTGACAAAAACAGGCTAATTTTAAGCTGCTGAGTCAGATTTTACATAATGCTAAAAATTATTTCAGAGCCCACATTATGAAAATTAAAGAAATTTCAGCTGCTGACACTGTAGAAATTGTTTTCATGTTACTTATAAAAGAAGACTGAAAATCTATAGGCCTCCACAGAACTATAGCAAGAAATCCAGAAATTGCTGTGCTGTCTTGATGGCAATTTCTTTTTGAATTGGATAACCAGTATTGGATTTTTTTATATCCTTGAAAACTGTCTAGAATAATGTTCATTATGTAATTAATGTTTATGGTTGCACTAATTATAAGAAATTCACACTTAATTTTGGATTAGTTTATATGTTTATATTTATTTTTAGCTTTTATTACTTATCCACTTAAATTAATTTTCTTTTATTGAAAAATCAAAAACATGGTCTCATAGTAAAAAAATTCCAAGAACTCGGATGTATGCCTTTACCAGATTGTACCTAACAAAGATGTATGATTACAATGCACCAATAAAAAAAAAAAGAGGGGCCCGGGCATGGTGGCGCACACTTGTAATCCCAGCATTCTGGAGGCTGAGACCAGAGGATCTGGGTTTGCAGCCAGCCTCAGCTACCTAGTGATGCACTACACAACTTAGTGAGACCCTGTTTCAAAATAAAGAATAAAAAACAGGGCTGGCGGTATAGCTCGGAGGTAGAATGCCCCTGATTTCAATCGCCAGTACCACAGACAAAAAAAAAAAAAAGAGAGAATTTATCTCCCTTCCTAGAATTCCAGTGCTACTGCCAAAGGACATTAGTCGTTGTGCCCCAAAAATCTCTTGTTCATGCAGACAGAGAGCCCTCCTGTGTATATCTTTCTGCTCATACCATCCCCTTAGTAAAGATGCTTCAAAGGGTATAAGGGTATAGAGTAGCAGAGTAGCCAGTCCAAAGAGAATAGG
>PVLC010040577.1:0-13783 GCA_004027655.1 Graphiurus murinus
TTCTCTTTTGAGGGCTATTCTGTTTCAAATGTGAAATTTTGTTTTGTCTTTCAAAACAGAAAACAGAAGAAAGACACTTTCAAATGAGATATGTTTCTGTCAGATTTAAATGGTAGAAAAATCTTTTCTTTGGTGGGAGGATCTTAACTTGTTTTTTGTAACCCCCAAACACAGTGCAGTGTTCAAGACACATTAGATGTACAGTGATTACTTATCAAGTAAAGTTGCTTCCTCCATATACTCTACACTTCCCTGTGTTTTACTTAGCTGGTCACTAGATGTCTCTCCATATCCATGCTAAACCTTCATGAATATGCATACTCACTAGTGAGATGAAAATGTTCAAGCCATAAACGGCTGCTTGGATAGCCCAATTTCCCCTTTGTACTGGGCACCAGTTTCAAGTACTCCAGATTGTTGGTCTATACAGAAGCATGAGGCAAAGCTGGTGATGGTAAGTTGTTGGAAGAAGAAGCAGAGAGACTATGTTAGTCAGCTTTCTGTCACTGTGACAAAATACCCGAGGCAACTGATTTGCAAAGAGGAAAGGTTTATTTTGCCTTATGGTTTCTGACGTGGCAGTCCATGGTCACTGACAGGCTCTATCACTACAGTCTTGTGTTGAGGCAGAAAATTATGGCAGGAAGCATGGCAGAAGAAAGCTGCTCAGCTCTGGGTGGCCAGAAAGCAGAGAGAGAGAGAGAGAGAGAGAGAGAGAGAGAGAGAGAGAGAGAGAGAGAGAGAGAGAGAAAGAGAGAGACAGAGAGAGAGACAGAGAGAGAGAGACAGGGAGACAGGAAGGGGCCTGGAAAAAATATGCCCTTCAAGTACACACCCCTAGTGACCTCCTTCCTCAACCTCTGAACACTGTTACACGGGGTACCGAGCCCTCTGCACATGAGCTTTTGAGGGACATGTTATATCCAAATGAAATGAGAGCCATTCACTTTTAGTGATGACTAGCGTGTGTTCTTCTCTATATGGAGATTCTAGGGGATTTTATCAGCAGCAGCCTTTTAACTTAGCCAGGTGTGGACTTTATATAATTTGCAGGGGACTGCTCATCAGGCGGAGTGCGAGAACTCTGCAGGACTTTTTGGGCTGAGGGTTCACGTGCTGAACTGCTAATCTGTGGTTAATCTCACATAGACCTGACCCAATCTGCTTCTACTGCGTGGTGGTCACTGGACACCATTCGAGTAATGAGAGGTTGCAGCTGGCCCGACTCTCTCCTGTCTGTAATGGTATTCTTCCCGTGGGCGTGGATGGTCTTCAACAGCAGGATGCCTTGCTGGGGCGTGGGTAGAGTTTTAGATGGGATCACTGTAGCCTTTACAGTAAGTTCTCACATCTGTGTGCTAATGGTAGCACTGACTAGAAGAAGTTTTCTTTGGGACAAATCTATTTCTTTGAATAATAAGCATTTTCCCTCTGTTATGGAAGTGATACATTTCCACTGTAAAAAATTTGAGACACAGAAAGGTATCATAAAAATAAAACTTCTTACCATTTTAGAGACAAAATTAAGATCATATCATATATATAATTTTATGTCCTCCCTTTCATAGTATGTTATATTGTGAACATATTCTTAGATTATTAAGTACTCCTTATGAACCTGATTTTTAATGGCAACTTACTAGTCAATCTTTGGTCAATGCTTTGTTTTATTCATCATTTTCTACTGATGAATATTTAGGTTTTGTTTAAGCTTTTTTACTTTCAGAAAGGATGCTGACAAGGTGGGAGTGGTGGCGTATGCCTGTAATGACAGTACTTAGGAGGCTGCGACAGGAGGATCGCAAATTTTAGGCCAGCCTCAGTGACTTAGCAAGACTCTGTTTCAAAGCAAAAAATAAAAGGGATGTGGGTATAGCTTGGAGATAGGGTGGCCCTAGATCCAATGTCCAGGGGAGAAAAAAAAAAAAGATGCTGGAGGAAACAATGTTATCAGTGCATTTTTCTCATTCCTATGATTAATTCCTTAGAATAAATTTCTGTAACTGGAATTAAATGGAAGACAAATGTGTTCTCGATGTGGAAGCAAAATACAATCTTGCTCAGAAAGAGTTCTTTACCCTTTTGCTCATAAAGTCAGGACAGGATCAGAGGACTTTGGAATTAGGAGAGTATCCGCATTAGCTTCGTGTCACTCATGAAATTCCTCAGGGAATTAACTTGTAAAGAGAAACAGGTCACTTCGGCCCATGGTCCTGAAAGTTCAGGTCCAAGATCGGGTGGACTCACTGGAGTGCCTCCGGTGGGCATAGTCCATCATGGCTGAAGATGTGGTGGAGTCAGGAGGTACGGACATAGACCCTAGCCAGGGTCCCACAGCCCCCAGGGACCTAACGACCTCCCACAGAGGTCTCCCCACGTCCAGTAGCACCCTGGGGACCCATCCTTTACCCGGGACCTTCAGGAGACACTCAGCTAAACTGCAGAAGTATCTGAATTTGGAAAAGATGCCGTTTCTTACCTAGCAGTTTTTCATTGAAGCCAGTGTTGGTGATAAGAACCCAGATGGTTCTGCTATGCAGATGTGTTATTTTCCTCCTTGCCTTATGCCAGCGTCATTCATCTCCTGACAGCCTGACTCTGAAGGTTTCTGTCAGAAAAGACTGCTTTTCCATAACCCCGGCGTATGTTCTATCAGCTGAAGAGACCCATGAGAGGCCTGCCGTGCATTTGAAGGGGGTCTATTGTTCAGTGACACTTTACTCCTGTTACTAGTCAGCTCAATGTAGGTCACACAGGGGGATTTTACCCTGATTTATACCTTGGGATGTAAGGGAAGAGTTTGGGGCATGGTCTTTGTAACAATTTGTGTGTGTGAGTGTGTGTGTGTGTGTGTGTTTTAGCCAGGAAGGACACATTTCATTCATATTCTAATAAGAGATCCAAAATGTAGGGATTTGAAAGCATTTCAGTGACAATCACTGTTGAGAAAAGCTCTTTATCAATTCTTAAAAGACTGACATTGAATTAAAAGGGTATTAACTTAATTTGAAAGTCTTTTTGAAATAAAAATTAATTCGTGTATAAAAGTCAGCTTTTGATACGTAAGAGAAACTCTCCTAATTTTTTTTTCAAACAGAGTTCTTTTTAAAAAATGAAATGAAATATGTACTTCCTTCCTGAAATCTGGGATGCTTCTGCTTTCAGTGTTTTGGGAAAAGAGTAGACAGCTTTTTTTTTTTTTAACCTATACAGGTACAAATCTTTTAATGTTCTCTTTCTGCTTTGAATTTTACAAATTATAGAAGTCATAGCTTAGAAACAACACCAAAGAGGAAACTGGGGCTCCCTTTGGTGTTCTTTTTCTGGCTCTCTGGTTCATGTCCAGACTGTCAGGTTTCTTACTTTATTTCAAGTTCACTGGTGTGTCTGACTGCTTCAGAGCAGGTTGCTCAGTGCTTCTGGCTTCTGGCCTGCCCTGAGCCTCAGGCATCGTGCAAACAGCACTGGTCTGGGAGGTGTGCAGTGGGGGAGGGGAGAAGTTGGCCTGCTGGTTGCTCCCATCATCACCGGCTGCCGCAGCTCCCTAGGCCTCCATCGCCCAGGTCTTCCAGAGGCTCTGGGCTGCTGGGAGCTACCCAAGTCCATCCTCTTCGAGCACAAGCACCTCCCTCCCTCATCAAATTCCACCACGTTCTGTTGACTCAAAAACAGAAAGGCTTTGGGACCAATATGATGCTCAAATCAGCTGGTTTATTCAATCCATTGACAACATATTGCAAGAAGCAGTGAGAAACTGATGGTGTTGTGACACACTTAGGATTGGGTCCCTCCAGGATGGAAGGACCCTACTGCCAGGATTCCAGAACCCAGGGCCGTGTAATGTTCCCATGTTCTGATCTGTCATATTGGCCTTCCCTGCAGAGGATGTGATAATAAGGACCACAGTTGAGGTTTGACAAGGGGCTCAGCTGATGAAAGGTGCCTGGAGCCCGCAGACAGTAACTCGGTTGGAATACATGTAGGGCGAGGAGCTTACTAGTTAAGCTGCTCAGTACCTTTATTCAGCAGAGTAATGGCTCCCCAAAGATGTCCAAGTCTCCCAATTCCTAGAACTGTGAATATATTAACTTATATAACAAAAGGGCTCGTAGATATGATTAGAATCTTGAGAGAGAGAGATTATACAATGCATAAGGGTTGTTTTTGTTTGGATTTTAAATGTCCTCCAACCCTCATGTGTTAGACAAGGCAGCCATGGTGGGACTTGGTGGCAGGGGAAGGGTCCCTGGGGGCATGGCTGGGACAGTGTTTTCCAGGATTGGACTGCTGCAGCATCCCTTCCTCTCTCTCACTGCAATAGGAGCTGACAACAAGCTCTCACCCTCTTTCTCTGCTCCCTGCCATGTAAGGCCATGACCTCTCAGACCTTCAAAACTGTGAGCAAATAAATCCTTCTTCTTTCAAGTTTTGCAGGTCATGTATTTGGGTCCAAGTGATGTGGATGCTGATGAAAACAAGGGTCTTTTAAAGAAAGAGCATCAAAGTCAAAGAGGGTGTGATGGTGGAAGCAGGGGTCAGAGAGAGATGGTATTTGCAGTGTTACGTACTGGCTTTGAAAGTGGAGGAAGGGACCATGAGCCAAGGAGTGTAGGTGGCCTCTAGAAGCTGAAAAAAGCCACCCATTATGAATTGTGCTTGTGTCCTCCCTTCCCATTCCTCTTCAGCTTATATGTTGAAGTTTGCTTCTTTATTTTGTTCTGAGGATTGAACCTAGGGGCATTCTTCCTCTGAGCTGCACCCCCATCCCTATTTTTATTTCGAAACAGGGTCTCACTAAGCTGCTGAAAGCCTCGCTAAGCTTCTGAGGCTGAAGCTGAGCCTGCGATCCTCCTGTCTCAGCCTCCCGAATACTGGGATTATAGGCGTGCACCACCACGCCTAGCAATGGAGCTATATTAACAGGAGCAGTGTGTAGTCGTGGAAAGAGTGTAGAAGTTAGAGTCTAAGTTGGCTTGCATGGCTGTTGAAAGACCATGTGAGCCTGGGTCATTCTGTACCTTAATGTGCTTATTTGTCATATTGGAATAATCAAATAACTTTGAAGTATATTTGGGAGAAAATTAAGTGAGAGAATAAGTATGGAATCACCTGGCATGATGCATAATTAATATTATCTTTCCTGAAAGACATGCACCTGCGCTTGGGGTTTTTGCTGTCTCCTTAGAGAGACAAGACTGAATGACATTAATGGAATGAAATGACAGGTAGCATGGAGCCCCCATAGCTCCTGTAGTTCTGAGGAAGTGGAGGGAAAGGTGGAGGAGTGGCGAGAAATGTTCTGAGGAGGAGGTGAGACCTCAGGCTTCATTCGGTAGCTTATATGTTGAATGCGCTAGATATGGTTCTAATAATTCTGGATCTACACTCATTAGAATATTTATTAAGTGCTTACCACATGCCAGACATGATTCTGGGCATTCGTGCTCTAGGGGGGAACAGAAGAGACAAAGTGGCTGCTTTGACAGAGCTCATGTTACGGGGCAGGAAGACAGGCAACGGACAAGCCTGCATGTGTGTGTTAGTGCTTTGGAGAAAAAGGTAGCAGGAGTGAGGAGGTGAGGGGGCTAAGGGGCTCAGAGCTCACTGCTCATAGAATGAGGTTCGTTCTTGCTCTCCAGTAGCTTACTGGGGAAGAGTCTTTGAAACAGATCAGACAGTCACAGAAAGTGAAGCGTTCTATATCTTCTCTCACATGTGGAAGGTGGAGAGAAATTGAGAAACAAAAGGGACTTCAGATAAATGACGAGAGAGACCAGTAGGACAGTGGAAGGGGACCTGGGGAGGGAGGAGGGGAGGGGAAAAAGACTTGATGAAGGAAACAGTTCAAACAATGCTGTGTTATCAGCACTAACTCAATAATAGGTATGGGAGGGGAGGGAGTATTGTGGGAACTGGAGGGAAAGCAGCAAATACTGTGTGCTTGGATGTTGCTATTTTCTATCACTCTGGATCTCCTTATGATGTGTAATTACAATGTACCAATAAAAGTATATTAAAAATAAAGAACCATTGATAGGCTGCAGGGTAAGTACTATTTTATAATTCCAAGGCGACGGAAGGATAAGAAACAGATTGATTGGCTTGGCTTTGGGAGCTTGGAAGGTCTTCACAGAGGAGCCAGAAGTGCATAGCAGGTCCCCAGGCAAGGGGAGCAGGGGCCCCCCACTTGGAGGGAATGTGACTGGGCATGGGGGCTTGGAGGATTCTTTGGTGTGCTGGGAGCATAGGGTGTGGAGGAGAGCAGTGAGGAAAGGTAGAAGAAGACCTGGATATGAAAACTTTTCTATATCATGCTGGGGTGTTTGGGTTTTATCTTAGGCAGGGGTGGGCCAAAATATGTCTCATGCTGGCAATTGGATGATTAGTGACTTCATTAACTGAGATCTAGAAAAGAGTGACAGAAAAGGTCGAGAGGTGAAGGAGAGATGAAAATGAAGGAGGGAAGGAAGGGAAGGAACTGAGTTTGGTCTGGCCAGGTGATATTGAGGGCTCAGCACCTCCTGGTGGAGGGTCCAGGGCTGGCTGGTAGGGTGAGGCTGAGTTGGGCTGGAGTCAGGAGGATACATTTAGATTTGGCTGTGCTTTAAGACTATGATTCTTCTGGCTTCCTGGGGTAGTTGACTGTACCTCACCATTATCATGATTAGTTTAAATAAAAAAATCTTTAAAAAGTGAAAACAAATGACACCCCTTTTAGAAGGAAGCTTAAAGCTTCCTTATAAAAAAGTTAAATACTAGAGTACTTTTCCCTCTGCAAATCATACCGATTATTCCCTAGTACTTGGGAGGTTGAGACAGGAGGATTGCAGACTTGAGGGCAGCCTCAACAACTTAGCAAAAAACAAAAAATACAAAAAAGGGTTGGGGGTGTAGCTCAGAAGTAGAATGCCCTTGGGTTCAATCCTCAGCACCAAAAAAAAAAAGAAAGAAAAGAAAAGTATCATTTACATGAAAGACTTTTCTAGTTAAGGAGACTAAAGACTAAAGTGGGAACACGGATTCGCCAAGGCCGAGGTTGTCCTTCCTCCCACTCCCCTCACTTTTCAGAAACATGTTAGCATGTTTTCTGTGTGCTTTTCTAACCTTCAGAAATAACTTTTGGCCATTTTTTTTTTCAAGTTGCAGATCCCTGGGGCCTGCAGATTTGGACACATGCAGTGCGTGTAAGTCATCTATTTTTTGCTTCATCCTTCTGTGGGGCCTCCCTTTTCCTTCTGAGTCAGTGCTAAAGGCAGCCCTGATCTTTTTATGTGAAGTGACTACCGAAGACACACGAACTCACTTGTCCTTTCTCCTAGGACTTCTGACTCCAGACAACTGGTCAACCCTCTCCCGCTATGATTTCCGTCCAGGTTATCTGTTGATTTTCCTTTCCTGATTCCTTTGCTGCTTGAAGGTTCTCTGCTGTTCACCTCGGCCCTTCAGGGGTCGATCTAGCCCTCAGTGTGCCTGACTCCACGTGTGTGCGTGACTGAATGACACTCTCTCCAGAGACACCCAGCTGCAAGGAGTTTCTTCCCTCCTGGGGTAGCAGTGTTCTGACTCAGCCAGTTTCACGTCTTGTTAGAAGTTGATGCTTTTACTTTCCTTCCTGTTTCAACTGCAGTGAGTCACATCTGAAACTATTTCCATCTTTTTAGTGACTACAAACACATACTTTTCATTATTATTTACTTCCATTGACGACCTTGCCCTGGCTCTTTTCTTTTTAAAATTAGCACAATTATTTCTATCATTGTCCAGCTTTCCACTGACTCTATATTTAGCTTAATAAAAATGGATTCCTGCCTAGATAGGTGGAGAAATGGTCTTTTAAAATTTCTGGATGCTCAGAATTTATTAATGGAGTAATGAAAACTATGGTAGAAAGTGTGGGGTTGGCTGATAGATTGCTCCAAGCTATTCTTGAGTTTCTCCTACACTTTCCTCCCCCAAGTCAAGCCCTTTACAGAGGGCCTCCAACACTTCACTAATATTTCATGACATTTCTTTTCTTTCCTTCTTTCTTTCTTCCTTCATTTTATTTATTTATTTTTTTTGCAGTACTAAGGATTGAACCCAGGACATTCTACCTCTGAGCAATACCCCCAGCCCTATTTTACTTTTTATTTAGAAACAGGGCCTCACTATGTTGCTGAGTCTGTCTTTGAACCTGTGATCCTCCTGTCTCAGCCTCCCAAGTACTGGAATCACAGGTGTGTGCCACCACACCTGGCTCGTTTCTTTAAGATCGGGCAGACGACTTGGTCTCCCTTTAATATATTGATTCTATAATCACAAGGACTAATAAGAATTAAAATCTCTACCATCTCTGTTCTCTCACACTCTTCTCAAGAATAAAGGGAGGATTGTTACAAAGCAGGAGGGTTTCAAGACAGTGGAATCATGTGCCTGCTTTTCCAGTGGTTGGAACCACCTGTGGCTGAGACACTTACAAAAGGGGAACTGGCCTTACTTCCTCTTTCAGCAATTGCTGCAGCACGAGTGTGGCATGGATCATAATTTCTAACAGTCCCCTCTGTGAGTCTACTCAGAGACCTCTGGGCATGGAATGAGTGTGTTGGGCAGAACTTTGTCAAGAGCCAGTCCTGTGTTCTGAACAAAGGCCAGATTTCCTGGGAAGGCTGGGCTGGTTACAACCCCAGTGTCTACCAACGTAGCACATCTAAGATCGTCTGTCTGGATAATCTTCCCTTTTTAGTGTTTACTTAAAGTGGAAGTGATGCTCTCCAGACCCACAGAAGGAATGAGATCATCTCACAAAGTTTCCTTCTGATGTTGCTTTTCCTCAGTAGTGTAGTGACATCAGGATCTGACGGCAGATGGATGGCTTGGATGACATTTCAAGGTGTCTGCTATTTCTAAGTCTTCTGCGATGGCTGGGAAGTCACTGGGGGAAATGAGGCCACCATGTAAGATGATCAACCTGTGGCTTATTTACAGCCATGGAAATGGAAAGATGAAATGGAACTGTGATTAGTATGCTCCAAAAAGACTTCTCTATGTTTGCTTTGAAGAAAACATGTTTTACCAATATGGAGAATGATTTCTTGAAGATCCTAATCAGAGTAGATGAGTGATTGACTTCCATTTTTCTGCTAAGACTTTAGGCAGGAGAGTGTTTTTTTATGATTGTTCCATAAACTGTTAGTGGATGGTCTCTGACAAAAAAGTTAGATGGCCATATATGTTTAGGAAATGCCAGGGAAGAATATGATGGTTGCCAAGAGGATATTTATGTTGTTGTTCCTGATTCTGATATACAAGTGTATATTTCCTTAAATTGACTTAATTATCTAATTCAAACTAAATATCACTTAGAGAAATTGATGAAAAGAGCCAATCATGAGCATCTTAGCATATCTGTCTTCAGATTTGCCTTCCCTGAAGGATCTTATCTATTTATTTTAGTTGTTCATTTAGCAAATGTCTATTTTGTGTCTTCTGTGTACAAACACTTAGGGAGACACTGCACCTTAACAAACAGGAGAGTGGAAGAGGTGGCTAGTCACCCCAATTCTTCCTGTATTAATGGTGAACACATATAGCCCAGAGCAAAGACTACATTTCCCCATTTCTCAGGCAGCACGGAGTGCTCTGTGACTAACTTCTTGTCAATGGGATGAAATTTCGAGCTCATCTGCAGAGCTGTTTTTTGGCCTCTATGACCATGCCAGTAGCTGGAAAATGAAGCTCTGTGTTTGAGATGGCAGAACAAGAAAAAAAGAGTGAGGACTCTGATGCTATGGAGTGTTGCAGCTGCCACTGAATATTCATGAGTAGAGCCATATATGAAGGAAATGAGCTTTTATCAACTAAATCCAGGGCCACTTTGGCCTTTTTGATGATAGCCATATGAGTAACTTAACTGATCCAGAAAGGATTTCCAATGATCAGGCATTGCCATCAGAATGGATAAATGAGACACATAGGAGCTTTTAAAAGCCAAACAGTATAAAATAGACATCTCAGTTTGTATAGAACTCCTGAATATAGAAAGAGAACAACATATGAGCTTTTTTTGTTTTTAATGGTACTGGGGATTGAACCAAGGGGCATTCTTCCACTGAGGTATATCTCAAGGTCCTCCCTCACCCCCGTTTTTGAAGCAGGGTCTTGCTACATTTCTGAGGCTGGCCTCAAACTTGTGATCCTTCTGTCTCAGCCTCCCAAGTACTGAGATTCCAGGAGTGCGACACCATGCTTGGCCTTGGAAGCTTCTTAAAGTTCTTTTCCTCACATGTTGGGGAGATGAACGATGAAAGAATTGTTTCTTTGTTTTTCCAGTGATGGTGGAGTGAGGCATACATTCTTGTCACTGTGTTAGCCAACATATATAGAGAAGGAATGCGGATTTCCACTACACAGCTGAATTTGTCTAGCTAGCTCAGGGTGTGTAGGTGTTTGACATGGGTTCAAAGGTTTAAAAAGAATCAACCTTTATTTTCTGAATTCCATCTATATACCTTTCTAAAACAAACTCTGGCATAGTAAAGTTCCTTTTACCAACAAGGCTACCTCTATCCACACACTGGGCATATGTAAACACACAAGTATATATTTAGATGTCAGTTAGGCATAGAATAGCTTTTTCTTCCTAAAGGCAGAAAAGAAAAACCTCAATCCTTTACTAATTGTGACATTTTAAAATCCAAGCCGACAGAAAGGACCATGTGAGAATGTGCTAAGCTTCCACACAGTTAACAAGATGTCACTTGGTGAGAGAATTTTCATAATTAGTGAACAGTTCAATTTGCTCCGCCATTTGACTTTGATTAATATGTCACAGAGTATTCCCACTGGGACTCTTTCCAGTTGGTCTCGGAAGCTCTTATGTCTATATCCTGTGTGTGTGAATGGATCAAAGTGCTGGCATCCAATACTTGCCACACTGGGTCAGGGGCCAGCCATGCACACTCAGGCAATGCCTGACACCCTGCACCAACACAACATAAGTCTCCAACCAACATGCAAAGAACTTAAACCTAAGCCATTTGGAGAAGGGAATGGACCACTCATTTGTCTCTTTTGTAGAGTCTGAGAAGAAGAATTTCTATCATTAAATTTTCATTCCTAATTCTACTATAGATTCGGAGACTGAGTGAAATGACCTTAGCATCATCTTTAAATCATCTGATTAAAATTTGCTTCCTTGTGAACACAGTTTATGGGGATAAATTTCATATATGACAAGTACCAGTCAGTGCCTTATTCTGCTGAAAAACTACTGTCTGTATTCAAAATAATATATTTTTTTTATGTCGTACTGGGGATTGAACTCAGGGGCATTCTACCTCTGAGCTACAGCCCCTTTTTGATTTTTTATTTTGAAACAGGGTCTCGCTAAGTGGTGAAGGGCCTCCCTAAGTTGCCGAGGCTGGCTTTGAACCTGTGGTCCTCCTGTTTGAGCCTCCCAAGTACTGGGATTATAGGATGTGCCACCACACCTGGCTCAAAGAAGGAATTTAATACAGAGAATTCATACTGTACAGTTTGAGAGGGAGACAGATTTACTTAAAGACTCACAAATACAGGAAGCCACTATCTTCTGTGCTTGAAGAAGCTGCAGAGAACATGGTGGGACCCTCAGTGGATGCCTATGGAGCTACTTATATTGTTGCTAGTGAAACTGAGCCGAGCAGAAACCCAGAAGCCACACTTGCTAAGTGTGGCTGCTGAGTGCTACCAGAAGGTAGAGAATATCATCTTCCATTGACATTATATACCTATATGAGAATACCAGTGCCAATCTCAGTATCCTGTATGGGGAAGGGGGGATGGGGAGGGAACTGAGAGAAAGCCCGCCAAGTGCTGTGTGCATGTTTGTTCCCCTCACTCTGAACTACATTATGATGTGAGACTATAATACACTAATAGAAATATTGAAAAAAAAGAAAAGTAGCATCTCTCTTCCACCTTCCAGTTTGTTACTGGTCCCTCCTATGGTAGAACCTCCCCAGAAGCTGGCAAGGGGATCTGGGAAATGTAGTGTTCAGGCTTTTTGTTCCTGGGTCAGAGAGGAGGAAAAAGAAGGGAGGTGTAGAGCCAACAAACAAGAGACTCTATTTGGTACCCAAGAGCCTCCCTAAGTGTATCCTATGTAAATATCCCATGTAAATGTGTTACTTGATTAAATGGATGAATCATCTCTTTGAATCATTTAAAGATAATATCTTTAAATCATTTAAAATTATAATCAAACATATACTTATAATGCCAAAGTCTCTGTGAGTGTTATGGGTATTATATTTAAATGCTATGTTAAAAATATCCAACTAGCTTTTTAGTAAAGCAGGACCCAAACTATCATACATTCTATCCCTTCACCATGCCAATCTTGACTCCTACAATAATGCAAAAGGATTAAATTTAAACAGAAAAGATAGTGAAGAGATGAGTTGAAACTCAGCTTAAACTTCCTATATCTCCCATTTCAGGTCAGAAGCCCGATGGCCCCACCTCTGGGCAGGCATCATCCCAAGGGCAACCTCAGCTTAGCGAATACTTCAGAGTGATGCGAAGTGCTACAGAGGTGGGCCCAGGCCTCCTGTGGCTTCTGGTGGCCAAAGAAAGTCAAGGACTTAGAGGTCTGCTCCATTTTGTGGCCCAGCAATGGAAAACCACTAATAAAAAGAAAAGGAAAGAAAATAAAAAAGGCCTGTTGGTCTTAGTGGCATTGCATAAAGAGGCCTGGATAATTTTCTTTTATGAATTCCTTCCTATGTCTTCTCGTGGGTCTGAGAAGTGTGCCCACGGGGCATTTTCCTCCTCAGTTGGAGGTGATTTAGCAGACGGGCAATTACTGTCATTACAAGCCCAATCACAGACCTGGGAGATCTGGGCGGCTGCTTACTCCTCAGCTACACAGGACAAGTGAAAGTGGCTGAGACCACACTGAGAGGCCAGGGGACTGCAGCCAAGTAATCTGCTGGGGAAGGGTCCCTTTCATCTTGGAACCAGATGGCAATTTCAGCAGAAGCAGAGTTGATGAGGTTTGTTTGTTTTTTATTGCAATGGGACGGGAGTTACTAACTTTCATGTGTGGGCGTCCCCAAGAGGAAATTAGGTGGATCTTTAGCTTACCTACAACTTAACTGGTGCCAGGAAGGTTCACAGTTTTCTTAAGTAGAAATGGTCTGAATATTTAATGAGGGCAAATCATTCATTTGCTAATTTCAGCTCTTGTAAGACTGTATGCTTGCTAGCCATGTTGAGACTAAGAAATGTCTATTTTCTTTTTGATATTTGAGATGGATGGTAAAAATCCAATCAGTTTTGTTAAATTCACTACAGTGCTTGCCTACAGATTTCCCTGGAAGCATCTATTCTCCACCTGAAGGGAGATAATAGACTTGTACCCTTGCAGTAAACGAGCGTGCCCGTGGAAATGCTCTGACTTCTGGTGTTGCCAATTGGCAATTACAGAAGGGCTGTTTACACCTCGAGTGGTCTAAGAAGGTGGGTGTGGGCGAAGGGTACCTGCTTGTCCTCTGTCTTATTTAAAAGACAAGCACCTCGTCACTCCAGCCATTGGACTGTGGTCAGGATCAGTGCAGGACCCAGCACCTTTGGAGAAGTTTCACGGACACTGCGAGGGGCCCCGTCCGCAAGTCTTCTCAGTTAAGCCTCCAATTCAACTCATCAGAGTTTTCTTACTTCAGAATCCTGGCCTTTTCTTGAACTGAGTAAGTTATGTTCCCTCTAATTGCATGAAATGTAGGGTATTTATGATAGTGACTGTTAGTTTGACCTCTAACATATA
>PVLC010040578.1:0-13779 GCA_004027655.1 Graphiurus murinus
CACGCTTGTAATCCCAGCATTCGGGAGGCTGAGACCGGAGGATCCGGGTTCGAGACCAGCCTCAGCTACCTAGTGAGGCACTCCGCAACTTAGTGAGACTCGGTTTCAAAATAAAGAATAAAAAATAGGGCTGGGGGTGTAGCTTGGAGGTAGAATGCCCCTGAGTTCAATCCCCAGTACCGCAAAAAAAAAAAAAAAATGATTCCTCATGGAGTTATATGAGGGTTAAGTAAGAGAGTGCCTTAGGATCCAGGTCTAGTAACACACACCTGTAATCCCAGTACTTGGAAAGCTGAGACAGGAGGATCACAGGTGTGAGGGCAGCTTCACTAACTTAGGGAGGCCCTCTGCAACTTAGTGAGACTCTGTTTCAAAATAAAAACATAAAAATAGGACTGGGGATGTAGCTCAGAACAGAATGCCCCTGGTCCAATCCTTAATGTTTTTAAAAAGTACTTAACGGAAAGTCTGATATAAAGCACATTAAATGAATATTAAGTAATTGTATTTATATTCATAACATCTAGGCATTTGCTTCTGGGACATCATTTGGAAGTGGCAATGCCTAAGCTTGGTTGTTCCCTCACTGTTCAGTCAATTATTCCTCCTGCTTCAAAGTTCTTAACTAACTAATCAAACTGAAAGCCAGTTATGACTTGTTGCTGAAGAAGCTAGGAAAAGAAACAGATGTCAGTGATACCTATCATAGCAATTAGTAACATTGACATGGTACCCTTTGGGAAATTTCTTGTGTGGCTTTACCAAAATTTTTTAAGAGTCAATAGCTTAGGAATTTGCAAAATATAGCTTTTCAGACTCATCCCAGAGTATATGGGCTGTAACATCATTTACTTCATTTTAAAAACTAAACAAGGGAGTGTAATACCTAGTGTTGGTAAGGATACAGAGCAGCTGGAACCTCAGGTCTGTTGCTGATAGGAATGCAAACTATGCAGCCTCTTTGTACAACAGCTCAACAGTTCCCTGTACAGTTAAACCAAGACCATACAACTCAGAAATCCTGTTCCCAGAGATTTACTCAAGTGAAACAAAAATTCATATTCCAGAAAAACTGAACACAAATATGTATAATTGCCAAATGCAGTAAACTATTCAACTGCTCATCAGCAGGTGAGTTCTGTTCAGCAACAGAAAGAAATCACTATAGATTGGATATGGAATTCCCTTAAAGGCACGTGGTAAAGGTGTAGACCCCAGTGAGGTGCTATTTGGAGGCAGTGGAACCCTTAAGAGACTGGTCCTAATGGGAGGTCTTCAGATCACTGGGGATGTGACATTGAAGGGGATATCAGAATCTGGCCCCCTTCTTTGTCTTCTTTTTAGCTCCCCAGCCATGAACTCAGTGGCTTTGCTGGGCCATGTGTATCTGCCATGATGCGCAGTCTCACCATAGGCCCAAAAGTAACAGGGTAAACTGCTCACGGAGGGTAAACCTCCAAGCCTGTGAGCCCAAATAAACCTTTTCTCTTTATAAGTCGATTGTCTCCGGTGTTTGTTATAGCGAGGAAAACCTAACACAGAAATGAACTACTGATACACAGAACAACGTGGATGAATTTCAAATACATCATGCCAACCGGATACAGTCAAATCCAAAGATCTACATACTCTGGGGTTCTATTTATATGACACTCTACAAAGGTCAAAACTATAGCCACCATAGTGGCTAGGGCTGGAAGTGGGGAGAAGACTGACTACAAAAGGGACAAAGGGAAATTGGGAGGGGGGTAATGTAACCATCCCATATGTCCCATATCCTGATGTGATGAATGTAAGCATGAATGTAAGCATTTGCCCAAACTTACAACATTCTATAAGAAATGATATATAGTACATATATATATATGTATATATTACAACATTCTACAATAAGAAATTATATATATATATATATATATGTTTGTGTGTGTGTGTGTGTGTGTGTGTGTGTGTGTGTGTGTGTGTGTGGTACTGGGGATTGAACTCAGGGGCATTCTACCTCCGAGCTATACCCCCAGTCCTATTTTTAATTCTTTACTTTGAAACAGGGTCTCACTAAGTTGCAGAGGGCTTCACTAGGTAGCTGAGGCTGGCCATGAACCCGGATCCTCAGGTCTCAGCCTCCCAACTGCTGGGATTACAAGCGTGTGCCACCATGCCCGGCTGTACTTTTATATTTAAAATAATAATTTGCAATAGCCCAGGAAAAGTAAAGTACAATTGAGATTCCAAAAACCAAGAGAGAGCACTAATTTTATGAAAATTAATTGGAAGTCACAATTAACTGGATATATTTTCCTTCATCCAAATTTTTGACCCAAAAAAGAAAGTGTAAATGACAAAAAACAAACAAACAAACAACAACAACAAAAAAAAAAAACCAGCAATAGACTCAGAACAGATAAAGAGCAGGCAAGCAGGCAGATGAGAGGTAAGCAGGTGGGTAAGGTGGGTAGGTAAGACTGTTGAAGTTACAATAGTCAATAACACTCCACGTCTAATGTGAAAACAGAAATGAGGCAGGTCTTTTAGACACTTCAAGAAAGTTAGTCATAAAGCCCTGTTTACTAAGGCGAAAAAGAGGAGAGAATATATAAGAAATAGAGGAATTTAAATCCAATTCATGAACCTAGAATTTCTTCTCATCCATCCACTCCTTTCCTGATAACTTTCTAGATGCAAAACATGTTTCATTTTCCATCTTTGCCGTTTGCATATAGACTACTGGGTCAATGACTACAAATTCTATTAAGGGCCTGAAGCAACTGCGACCCTCTTCCTTTTTTTTTTTGTCACCATCTCTGCTGCTCAGCCTTCTGCACCATGAAGACGTCTAGCTTACCTGAGGGCAGCATCCTCCCCAAATCCAGATAATAATAGGAAGATACAAGAGCAAGAGGCAGCTGCCTGATCTGGGTGATATCATGTTCCTGGTACCAGACCAAGCATGACAACACAAGTGAATTCAACAAAATAATTAGAAGGCACTCACAGCTCAAGGCCATTCAAGACTTTCTTCTCTTGATGGACTCACACAACATAGTGAATGCTTCCATACCAATTTCCAAAGTATGTGAAAGTAGAAAGGATAAAGATAGATTCTTGAATATGGAATATACCTCTCAGTAGATATTTGGAATGAAATTGTCACTGTAAGCCTAGAAAATTGCATCTGTTTTAGAACTTTTTAAACCCTTGTCCAGGGGAAAAAGAGGGATCCTACCAACTAAGATTGCTCACTTCTGTTGATCACAGGTCATCCGAATAGGAGTGTTCTCACCTAGGAGCTGTAGGAAATTGTTTTGACATATCCAGCAGAAAACCTGAGTTGCAGATGAACACTTTTAGCTTTGGCAAACTATGCTATTTAACATTGGCTATCTTGTTTTCAAATTTTATATGTTTAAGAAAATCTCTTGTGAGCTGGATCTGGTGGTACATGCCTATAATCCAGTACTTTGGAGGCTGAGACAGGAGGGCCGCAGATTCGAGGTCACACTCAGCAACTTAGGGAGACACTCAACAACTTAGCAAGACCCTGCTTCAAAAAGTAAAAAAGGTGTGCTGGGTGTATCTCAGAGGTAGACCGCCACTGAGTTCAATCCTCAGTGCAGACTGAAGGAAAGGAAGGAGGGAGGGAGGGAGGGAAGGAGGCCCTTGCATTTACATTGCCAATAAAATAGACTTCAGGCTATTTTAATGTTCTCTTTCTCAAGTAGAAACTTGCTATTTGAATAGTAATAATAACTGAAAGACATTCAGAGAAATATTATCTCTTTAAATTCACAGAACCTAACAGATTTTATAGAAGAGCTTTTACCCAAGTAGAGAATTCTCTCTAAGCAAAAATTGTTAAGACTGCCCCCTTCAAATATAATGCACCTGCTATTACAGCACAAAACCAGATAAATAGGGATGTATAAGGGGGAAAAAAGCATTAGAAGTTTTTATTTCCTGCTTTAGGCAGTTAGACATAAAAAAAAAAAAAACCCACTGTTTAATAGGAACCTGGATGTTTAACTCTTGACATTAATATTTTAAATTACCATAGAGGAGAATCAAAGCACTTTGTAAACAAATAATCTAACAAATAACATGTGTACTAGTCGCTCATGAAATAGCATCCGTATTCATCTCAAAAGTCTCTTTTTAGTTAGTACAAGGGATCAATTAATTTGCAAACATGGAAAGATAAAGACCTTCTATAAAGTTTGCCTGGATGCCTGGAAGTATAATCTGTTTTCTTTTCTTCTCGTGAATAGTCAAGGAGCCACACTGGGATCTCCCCTGCCTTAGGCACTAATTCCTCTGTCAGGGCCCTTCACTCTTGAATTGTGAATATAGGAAGGGGCCCAGCAATGGCCTAACAACAGCGCCAATTGTGTGTGCATGGGCCCTTGACACCCCAGCCCAGCTCAAATTTCTGGAAAACCTGTCTTTCCATAGAGCTGAATATTTAATGGCACTAGGTAAAATCAGAAGGACAGATTGTCTTTCCTCTATTGCAAATGCAAAATAACTCCCTTTTGGATTTTGATGCATGCTCTAGTCTTCATGCACCAAAACAGGAAAAGATGTTTGATTCCTCAAACCCAAAGCTACTATAGACTGGTGAACAGACACAATTTCAGTTATGCTCAGGGTTCAATGAATGTTCTGAGGTTTATGTTCAATTATTGGTTTTTTTTTTTTTTTTTCTTTTCGTTTTCAAAAAGGCCAACTGGGCATGGTCACACAGGCCTGTAATCTTAGTACATGGAATGCTGAGACAGAAGGATCTCAGGTTCGACAACTTAGCAAGACTCTCAGTCACCTAGAAAGATCCTGCTTCAAAAAAAATAAAAAATAAAAAGGGTTAGGGGTGTAGCCTGGAGGTAGAATGTCCCTGGGTTCAATCCCCAAAACCACAAAATAATAAATAAATACATAAGTATTTAAAAGGCCAAAAATTCACAGCGAGGTAATTATTCAATCTAAAATCGACACCTGCACTGGCCTGTACTACTCTTAGTAAGGTAACAGTGTTCCTTTGCAAAGCTGCCTATGTCTTTTGCAAGGTTCAGCTCAAAATTTCCACTATGCCAACTCAACAGAAATACTGCAAAACTCTCAGGCAGTGGGCTGTTTGTTTGTTTGTTTGACAACGCCTGCAGCTACAGAATCCAAAAGGGATGAATGAAGGGCAGGACAACCACTGCATTCCTCTTTTTTTTTTTTTTTTAATGTAATGGTGCACTGTAATCATACATCTTGATGAGGTACAGGATGGTAGAGCCATGTATGCACACATCACTCATCTGTGCTGTCAAAAAGCTGCGGAGGAAGCAACGACCCCGGAAGTATAGGCTACAAAGTTTTCCGGAGGGCTTTTCTCCGTGGCCCCTGAAATTAGCCGGCAGACATCGCCAGCCAGGACCTCTGACAAAGAGACTGCATAACAACAACCTAAATAAATAATCAGGTGTGCGCTGGACTAAGGAGGGGTTGGTTCCTTTGTCGGTCAAAGGTAACTCTTTGTCTTTTCCGGAGAAGAAACTTCTTGCCCAGGGAACCCAACCCCAGAACAGAGTTTTACAGAGAGAAATGCCCTCTTCCCCAGGACCATTTCCCAGGAAATGTCCTTGCCCTGAGCTCCGCTGGGAGGCCCCCGCTCCAAGAGCACCCGGACACCCATCCACCTGGTGCACGCCTCCCGCAGGTAGCCAGAGCTCTCCTACCTTGCAGGTGCTGGGCCAGCGCGGGATCCGGGCTGCGCCTCCCCAGGGCTCTTGGACCTCGGGGGCCGGGATCTGCTCTCCGGGTGGTGCCGGTGCCACCAAGGTCCGCAGCTGTGGCCCCGCCCCGGGGGCGCGTCCCAGTCCAGTGGCCGCTGGGGGAGGAGTCTCAGCTCTGGGACACTCCCGCCCGCTGCGCTGGAACCAAACTCCTGCCCTGCACCCTCTCATAGAAACCTGCGCCCAAGAGGGATGTTTGGCGCTGCGTTTGCAGATGGCTCTCTTTGCAAACTAAGCTCATAAACTTTTGTTTTTACTGTTTGCAATAAACTTTTTTTTTTTGGAATAATTTGAGACTTAGAAGAAAGATGCAAAAATAATATAAAATATAGATAGTATGTGCCCCTTAGTCCATGTCTCCTTTATGTCCATATCTCTATAACCATGGTGTATTTGTCAAAAGTATGAAATTAACATCGATCCACCACTAGTAGCTGAACTCCCAGAATTTATTCAGATTTAACTCGTTTTTCAGGGATTTTTTTTGTTTTGTTTTCTTTTTTTATGGTACTGAGGATTGGACCCAGAGGCTTCATATATCCGAGCTACACTTTCAGCTTTTTTTAGTTTTTGTTTCTGAAACAGGATTTGGCTAGGTTTCTAAGAGTCTCGTTGGGTTTCTAAGAATTTCACTAAGTTTCTAAAAGTCTCGCTAGGTTTCTAAGGCTGGCAGCCAACCTGTGATCCTCCTATCTCAGCCTCCCAAGTACTGGGATTCCATGCGTGCACCACCGCCACCACACTCGGCTTCAACTATTATCTTCCTATTCCAGGACCCCATTTCAGGCACCATCCAGCATTCGTGTCCCGCCTCCTTGGTGTCCTTTGCTCTGTAGCTGTTTGTTTTTCCTTTCTTGACTTAGACCACTTTGAAGAATTGTGATACTCGAGAGAGGGTCTATGAACATCCCTCATTTGGTTTTGTCTGATGTTTTTTCCTAGGTGGTTCTGGATTTCAGGGGAAGAAGTCCACAGAGATGAAGCGCCCTTCCCATCCTACCCTCTCAGGGGTACAGTGATAGCAACATGATTTATTTCTAGTGACACTGACCTTGATCCCTTGGTTAAAGTCACATGTTCCATATTTCTTTCCTGAAAAGGTACTAAAATAGTACCTTCCCATACTATCTTCTTTGGTTGGGAGTCTCTGGGATCAGCCCACACTCCAGATGGGAAAGGAATTAAACCTCATCTCTTAGAGGAGGGAGTATCCTCATACTATTATTATTAGAAATTGTTCTATAGGGGAAGATATTTTTTTCATTCTATCTCTTCTATTTATCTATTCAATTATTTCTTTTTATCAATATGGATTGGTGTATATTTATTTTATACTTTGAGTGATTCAATACTACATCATTCATTGTGATCAGAGTTTTCTACTGGGAACTATTTCAGATTGGGTTCTATGTCCTTTTGAAAGTTCACAAACTTTTAGGAGTGTGTGTGTGTGTGTGTGTGTGTGTGTGTGTGTGTGTGTGTTTTACTTAGGATTGAACCCAAGGACATTCTACCCCTGAGCTACACCCCCAGTTGTATTTTATTTTATTGTTTTGAAAGGATTACAGATGTGTGACACTACACCGGCTAGGTTTTTTTTTTTTTTTTAAATATTTCCTTTACCCTCCTCACAGTTAAGAGATTTGAAAAATTACAGTCCAATCCCTCAATATCCAAGTGTTTTTCTGAATTTTCCTGAGAAAACTACAATCACTGATTCCCAACGCAGTCAGAGAGAAATGTTATTTCTTTTCCCAACAGATTAGCTTGTGAATTAGGAAACCCCCATGAAGAAGCGAAAGTCAGTGGCTCTTAGGTAATTTTTGTTGTTGTTAACTAATCCTTGTGGTTTAATCAAATAGAGATGTGCATATTTATAGATACATATATTCCAAAGATAGCCATGGATGTTTATTTCTAGCTTAAACAGTGATGAAACTCTGCTGTTGAGGAGCATTTGTTGTATTGCTTTGGTCTGTTCATGTCTGCGTTTGTGAGTCGGTTCTGTAAACACCACATTTCCTTCTCCTAAGCTTGTCTTGCTCAGCATCTGATGCTGTCTTGCTTGCTGGGCGCCTCTCCTTCTGGCCATAATCTTTCATGGAGAAGAAAATTTATTTCTCTATTAGCCCAGGTTGTACTAACTGAACATGGAATAGTGAAACAGCAAGAATCTGCATAGTTAATTGACTTTCTCCTTTTTTGACTATATTTGACAAAGTTACTAAAAATAAAAACAGTAAAAGGAAACCATTTTGTATCCAAGTGCCACCATATCTGCTATGGAATATATATTTGTCCTCCCCAGTAATTTGCATGTTGAAACTCTGGTTACTAATGTGTTGGTATTTGAAAGTGGGGTCTTTGGGAGATAATTATTTCATGGAGCCCTCATGAATGAGCTTATTGCTCTTAGAAGAAGAAACAAGAGAGAAAAATGCCTCTCTGTCCTGTAAGGACACAGCAAATAAGTAGTCATTTGCAAACCAGAAGGAGGGCCCTCCCCGGACATCACTTCTCTAGACAACTTGACCTTGAACTTCTCAGCCTCCAGGCCATGAGAAATACATGTCTGTTCTTTAAGCCTATTTAATACCAATCAATGGTATTTAATTATAATAGCCTGAACTAAGACAATATTACAACAGAAATTGACAAGATCACAGATAATGGTGATATTTTGTGTACTTCCTGAGGTATATAATCAGCTGGGCAAATTGAGGGGTTACTAAGAAATCCAATCCAGGCCAGCTGGACCACAAGAAACTAAGGGAAATAGAAGCAAACCTTGCATAACAGACAAAAGGTCCAGGAAATATTTCTTTCTTGTCCATCTCTGCTAAGAAAGGGGAAAAAAAAAAAAAAAAAAAGCATTGTACAAGCCGAAACTCTAAATGTTGTTATGAGTTCATTAATAAAACTTAGGAACAATACGTGAGTGTCTACTTATATAAACAAGCCTATCAAAACAGATACAACTTTTTCTAAGGCTCTTTTCACAGAAGAGTTACAGAAACCATGACATAACCCAGAGTGATATTCAAAGTATGTACCTGCAGGTTGAACAGTGACACTAGCCAATCAGAAAAGCCGCCGGCCACAGTAAGCCATTGGCATGGGTGAATTCAAGCCAACCAGCTGTAAGGCAGCATTGGATGTCATTATTTAAAATTATCACTGCTCTCTTAGCAAAACTCGATGTCCTTTCAGAAATACCCTTTGAAAGGGCCCAGTTGGAAACTATTCCTTCCGACTTAGTAAGTTCTGGTTGCTGTAGGCTTCCTTCATGGGTAAGCTTGGTTTTCTCCACCTTGGCAGTAGTATGTCACTAACCTTTGCACTGTGAGTCCTCCTCATAAAGGAACAAACCACAGGGAACGATGGATGGCAGCATGCAAGCTGAGATGTCAACTTTAATTAATTTATCCAATTATATCTGAGTTTGGTGGAGGGATGCAAAACCCAGACTAAGGCTGTGGGAAGATGGTGTTAGGAAAAGTTTGTGAGTTGTAGATAGAGCATGAATGTCCAGACTCCTTTTCTTTGGGCTTGTTTCTCTACATTCTCTCCCTTTGCATTCACTCTGCCTTTGGTTCAGAGGGGCAGTTCATGGTTGTTTGTTTTCAGTACTGGGGATTGAATCCAGAGTCACTCTACCTCTGAGCTACACTTTCAGCCCTATTTTATTTCAAAACAGGGTCTTGCCTCAGCTGCTTAGGGTCTCACTAAGTTTCTCAGGCTGGATTTGAACCTGTGATCCTCCTGTATCAGCCTCTCAAGTACTGGAATGACAGGTGGTGTGCCGCCACTCCTGGCTGGTGTGGACAGTTTTAATGGCAATTCATGTTTCCATAGCAGCAGTTTTAATAGCAGCTTATGTTTTCTTTCTGCTGGAATAGGAGGAAGCATACTAGAGTCTGCAGCTCAATGAACTTTGTCTTTTGAACTTCTTCACATAAGTATAACTAAAAGCCCTAGCTTTGTGGCTTTTACTGTTTGTTTGTTTGTTTAAGATGTTCTTTAATGGGTTATGGGAATTTGGCTTCCTATTCTTTTTGCACATGCAATGTCTTGGGGGAGTAATTGAGGCTTGATACTGAAATCCCCATTTTTGGTGTTTTGTTGTCCTCTCACCCCAAATGTTGTCTTTCTCGATGGTTTGGTGAGTACTCATTACCAAAAAAAAAAAAAAATGGAAAAGAAAACTAGTGTCGTTGAGTTATTTCACATAAAGCCGAGTTAGTGTTAGAGATCACACGAAATATAAGGGAGACAGAGCTCATTAGGGTCTGAATGTAGAAACCCTCCAATAGACAAGACTACTGAAGACCAGCCTGGAATAGGGGAGATTTGGAATGTCTGTGAAGTATGGGGATCCTCACTGTGGAGAGCCACGCAGCATAAACACGGCTTGGCTGCTTGCTTTTTCTATCTCTGCGTCTCTGCTGATGCTTCTCACATCTTCCCACTATGGAATGGCATCCTTACCCCTGCCCTATAAACCTCCAGTAGCTGTGAGGTACAGTGCAGAGCAGGCTTTAGGAGAGCTGATTGATTTTGAGTGAGGCTCTGCTGAAACCTGCCTTTGTCTCTTGAGGATGAACTCTTTGCATTGGGTCACCTTAAAAGTCACTATCCATGCTATCTATAGGTGGGCTGCTGTTGGGATGGGTGAGTGTCACTCTCTCTGTCTTCTAGGGCTTTGTAATTACTCAGAGGCCACCCCTGATGAAGAACAGGGTTCCTTCCTCAATAGCAGCTGCGATATGACAGACACTTAGAATGGAGAGCACCATGACTAATGCTTCCAATATAAAGAAAACACCAAAGATTGAAGTTGAAGAACTCAGCTTCAAGTTGGGTGGGGGCAGGTGGCATGCTCCACACCCACTCCTGCTCCTTCCTCTACCCAAAGAGGAATTTGATTGCTTTACCACTCTAAGGGAATTTTTTTGTATCCTATGCTGAAATACTCCTTTGAATGACCCTGATTAGATTTTGTTTGATGAGATTCATCTGAAAGAGACTCCTTTGAATGACCCTGATTAAATTTTGTTTGATGATGAGTCATACCGAAAAAGAAAAAAAGGAAAAATTGCCAACCATGCTATACTATCACAGATGTGTTTTTACCCTCAAAATAGTAGCTTCTCCAACAAGTTAACTTTGTTCAAACAGTTCAATTAATTGCCTTTGCCCAGACATGCTAAATGACAAGAGATAAAAGAGCAAGTATTTATACTAATAGGGGGTATAATCTGAGGTTATATGACTTTGAAATAGTTTGGAAACAAAGGAATATCCTGGGGCTATACTTGCTATAACGGTCAGTTTGTTTTTCATAGAGACATTCCAGTTTGTCTTGCAGAAATTGTCTAATTCTATTTAATGAGTCTGCCCAACTTAAGGGACCAATGTTTTATTTTTGTTTTTAATAGACTGTGTCCATCAGTACTTCTTAAGAAAGCATTATCTTTCCTCTAAGCCAGTTTAGATTTGAATTAATAACTTAAGGGGAGATTATGCTTTAGCAAGCACTTCTTGTTGCGCCTAGATAAATTCTAGAGGTCAAGTGGAATAGTCCAGGACCAGGCCAAAGAGAGAACTACCAGGGTATCTAGAAAAGGTCAGCTGAATTGTGGATATGTTTTTGTATCCTAGATGATAGCCTCGAACTCTGTTTCAACTTCTAATACAAGAATGCATGGCCATTTGGGTTTGGGCAATAACCTACATTTGTTATAGTTGATCTGTCTTTCCCAGGTTCTTATTACCTCAGAAGTTGGAATAACTCATCCTGCAACAAAATGAGTAAGAAACAACCCTCTCTCAACTGCTGGCAACATTCTTTGGACAACTTCCAGATAGGCATGGCAATGGAGGAGAGCTATATCCTGTGTTCTGTACCCTGTGGTCTAATACTATTCTACTAGACCAAAAGGCCTGGAACTCACAGCTGGTTCATGGATAGGACAATACCTTTCTATCCTCCTCCTCCTCCTTTGTTTTTGTGTGGGGGGGGTGATACTGGGGATTGGACCCAGGGACATTCTACCATGGAGCTACAGCCCAGGCCCTTTTTATTTTATTTTTGTTTTTGTTTTAAGACAGTCTCACTTACTTGCCCAGGCTGAGCCTTGAACTTGCCATCCTCCTGTCTCAGCTTGCCAAGCATATGGGATTAGAGATTTAATGTACACCACCATACCCCATAAGTCAATACCTTTCATGATCATGTATGTAAATCTCTCAAATACAATATTACCAAGCTGGATCCAGCAAGGTACAAAAAAAGTAATATATTCCAAACAAGGTGGATTCATTTCAATGTTGTAGGGTTGGTATAGCTATTAAAAATCCATCAGCATAATTTCACTCTTTAAGAAACTAAAGAAGAAAAATATCTAGTAATTTGAAGCAGCCAGGAAAGCATTTGTTAACATGATTTGTGATTTAACAACAACAACAACAACAACAAAAACCAAACCTTTTGTAAGAAAATGTAATGCAGAGCCCTTCTCTCACTCTTTTGTACTTAATCCATCCAAGCCCCCACATTAACATTTCCAAGGTCATTCTGCCCACAGAACATCACAACTGTGAGAGGACTACCCCATCCATACACTGCACAATGTTTCTTATTCCCTAACCTTGAAATATTCCAATAAAAACATCTCCTCATCCCCCCGATCCCTGCATAACTAAGAGTTACTATGCCCCAGTATTGTCCAAAAAAGATTACACTTGCCCAACAGTGGGTGAGCTGAAGTTCTCTCTAGACCCCCTCCCCTCATCACTTACTTCATTCCCATCCCTGCATCACTTAATAAACTCCCTTGCATGGACCCTCTGTTTCCATGCCTGTACCATCACCCTCCCCCAAATATGACATTTTTCAGCAAATGAAAAAGAAGGGAACTTTCTGAATATGATGAAAAATACCCACATAACTTTGTAGAAAACATCGTACTTCCTGCTGAAGTACTGAAGACTTCTGATGTGAGAGAAGACAGAGCTAAGCATGATTCCATCACGGGTTTTATGCAATATCATAACGAAGACCCTTTTCAGTCCCTTAAGGAAATAAAATCTATAGAATTGAAAAGGAAAATTCTGTTTCATTAGTTATAGATAACATGATTGCACATGTAGAGTTTCCACAAAAATCTACAGATAAACTATTAAAATTAAGAAATGAATTAATTATATTGCTGGATACCTGAATGATATACATACCAAAAATTTGCCAATTCAATTTCTACATAAAAGCAACAAATTAGAAAAGGTGATTTTTAGAAAGACATCATTCAAAATAGTACTGGTGAATATAAAACACTTGAAATAAATCAAACTTAAAATATGTAAGAGCTTTACATAGGAAACTCCAAAACATACTATCCTGAACTGAGGAAGAGATGTAGCCAGGTATGGTGGTGTATGTACACCTGTAATCCTAGTACTTGGGTGTCTGAGATAGGAAGATTGCAAGTTTGTGGCCAGCCTCAGAAATTTAGTGAGGCCCTTCTGTCACAACTTAGTAAGACTCTAGTTCAAATTAAAAATAAAATAGGATTAGGGGTCCAATCTGCAGTACTATCCCCCCACACTAAAACAAAAAGAAAGAAAGTAGGCAAGGAAGGGAGGAGGGAGGCAGAAAGGGAGGAAGAAGAAAATGGAGAGAGGTTCATAGATTGGAGAACTGATTCATAATCTGGGAGATGTACTGACAAGGTGTCAGGTGTTCTTCATATTGATTTCTCCATATTTAAATAAATCACAACCAAAATTACATTTTCAAACGTAACAATTTGAGCCGGGCGTGGTGGCGCACGCTTGTAATCCCAGCATTCGGGAGGCTGAGACCGGAGGATCCGGGTTCGCGGCCAGCCTCAGCTACCTAGTGAGGCACTCCGCAACTTAGTGAGACTCGGTTTCAAAATAAAGAGTAAAAAATAGGGCTGGGGGTGTAGCTCGAAGGTAGAACGCCTCTGAGTTCAATCCCCAG
>PVLC010040579.1:0-13779 GCA_004027655.1 Graphiurus murinus
TCTTTTTTTTTTTTTTTCGCGGTACTGGGGATTGAACTCAGGGGCATTCTACCTCCGAGCTACATCCCCAGTCCTATTTTTTATTCTTTATTTTGAAACCGAGTCTCACTAAGTTGCGGAGTGCCTCACTAGGTAGCTGAGGCTGGCCTCGAACCCGGATCCTCCGGTCTCAGCCTCCCGAATGCTGGGATTACAAGCGTGCGCCACCACGCCCGGCTTTATCGAAGCCTCTTTGTTATTTAATGTTTTTGCTTTCTTCCTTTTTAAAAAAATTTTTTGTGGTACTGGAAATTGAACCCAGGGGCATTCTACCTGAATTACACGTACTCCAGTCCTATTTTATTTTTTATGCTGAAATAGGGTTTCACTAAATTGCTAAGGCTGGTTTCAAACCTGTGAGCCTCCTGTCTTAGTCTCCCAAGTACTGGGATTACAAACGTGTGCCATCCCACTCGGCTTGAAGTCTCTTAAACTTGAGAATCTCAGCTTTTGACTGCCCCTTCCCCTCACCCCAGTGAAAGGGAAAATAAAACTTTCACCGATTCACCAACAGCTACAGCCACTCCTTAGTAGTTTCCTGAGATTTGGCTGCCATCACGAATAACACAGAAACTATTTGGATCAAGGAATTCATGGCCAACTGACTACTTCAGAGTAAACAAATGGTCATTGATGTCCTTCACCCTGGGAAGGCAATAGTACCTAAGACAGAAATTCGGGAAAAATTAGGCAAAAGGTACAAGACCACCCTGGATGTTATCTTTGTACTTGGATTAACAACTCATTTTGATGGCAAGAAAGACAACTGGATTTGGCATGGTTAATGATTCCTAGGATTAGGCAAAGGAAAAATGAACCTAAATAGGCAAGGCATGCCCTCTATGAGAAGACCTCAAGAAAACAGGATAAAGAGCCCAAGAACAGAATGAAGAAAGTCAGAGGGGCCGGCAAAGGCCAGTGTTGGTGCTGGAAAAAGTGAGCTGGAGGTTGGATAACAGGAAAAGGAGTGAAGATTCAGCAATGACTATCTGTGGTGATTGTGCGAATTCAAAAGGAAATAAGAAAAAAAAAAAAAAAAAAAAGAGCCAGGAGTGGTATTGCACGCTTGTAACCTCAGTACTTGGGAGGCTGAGACAGGAGGTTCACGGGTTCGCGGACAGTCTCAGCAAATTAGCGAGCCCTCAAGAACTTACGAGACCTTGTTTCAAAAGAAAAAAAAAGGAGGGGTAGGGGCTAAGAGGCAGAACACCCCTGGGTTCAATCTGCAGTACCACAAAACAAAACGAAAAAAAAAAAAATAAAGAAAGGCAACGTTTGGGACCAGGCTCCACCCCAGAAACCAGCCGAGCATCTTCCCAAGCAGGAGCCGGAGCGGGAGCGCAGCGAGCACCGCCCCACCGAGAGCGCGCTGCAGCCTCCCGCCCCTTCCGGCCCAGAGCGCGGGCACAGCCGGGAGACGCAAGAAGCCCCGCCCCGCCGCGCTCGAGTCCGGCCAATCGCAGCGCGCGGTGAGGCGCGCAGGCGCGGGACGGCGGCGCGCACCTCCGGGGTGGGAGGTGCCGCGCGCGGGAGGTGGTGCGCGCCCGGAGATGCCGCGCGGTGGTCGTCTGAAGGTGCGCTGCGGGGCGGGAGCTGGCGCCTCAGTTTCCCTCGCGTTCCCCGGCCGCTGGGCGAGAGGGCCGGCGCTGGGGCGGGTGGTCGGCTCCCCGGACCGCCCTCGAAGGCCCTGTTTCGGGGTCGGGGAGTCGCGCGGGGTGCGTCTGTCCTCGCCGGCGTTGGCAGTTCGTTTATCCGTCTTTCATTCAGTTGTCTAACTCTCCAGGGCCGCTGTGGATAGTGAGCGTCTCGGACAGTTTCCCCGAACACTTCTGTTGCTCCTTTCTTTCCCCTTCTAAACTTTTAAAAATCTGGTGGCGCTGGGGATTGAACCCAGGGGCAGGCTACCTCCGACTCGCTACATTGCTGAGGTTGGCTTCGAACCTGCGATCCTCCTGTCTCTGCCTCTCATCACGCCCGGCCCCTCCGAAGCTGTCTCCGAATCTCTTGCAGCTGCAGCTGGAGAGGCGTCTGCAGCTTATCCCTACAAGTGTGTAGCCCGCGCCCTCCGCCGTTTGTGGCTCCGAGTCGGCGGGTGGGAACGATTCCGTGCATTCTCGTGGAAAGGATCAAACCTGTATTCGAGAGTACGTCCTTTTCCGTCTGTCATTTGTGCCGCTTTTTTCCTTTATCTTTTTTTCTTTTTGGCTCTGGGGATTGAACCCAGAGGCATTCTACTGCATTCTACTTCTGAGCTACACCTCAGCCCTATTTTTTTTTTTTTTAAATTTTGAGACCGGTCTCACTTAAGTTGAGGAGAGCCTAAATTGATGACGCTGGCCGCGAACCTGCTATCCTGTATCAGCCTCCCAAGTACTACCGTGTACCACCACACTCACTCTCCATCTTTTTGTTTGTTTGTTTGTTTGTTTTTGCGGTACTGGGGATTGAACTCAGGGGCATTCTACCTCCGAGCTACACCCCCAGCACTATTTTTTTTCTATTCTTTATTTTGAAACACGACCTCACTAAGTAGCTGGCCACGAACTCGAATCCTCTGGTCTCAGCCTCCCAAATGCTGGGATTACAAGTGAGGCCCACGCCCGGCCTCACTCTCCATCTTTTATCTTTTTTTTTTTTTTTTTTTTTTCCTGTGGTACTGGCTATTGAACTCAGGGGCATTCTACCTCCGAGCTACATCCCCAGCCCAATTTTATGTTTTATTTTGAAACAAGGTCTCACTAAGTTGCGGAGGGCCTCACTAAGTAGCTGAGGCTGGCCGTGAACCTTCCATCCTTCTGTCTCAGCCTCCCAAGTACTGGGATTACAAGCATGTGCCTCCACACCTGGCTCATCTTTTATCTTTTTAAAATTTCTTGCTGACTAGTATGTGTGTCTCATCATAAAGTTTAAAACCGCAAATAGTGCTTCCTCTTGAGACTCCTCTTATTACCTAAAAACTTCCTGAAAAATTAGTCCGTGTGTATTGGCTCAATTAATCCCTAGCTGCTTCTTTGATTCTCAAATATTCTTTTTTTTTTTTTTTTTTTTTTTGCGGTACTGGGGATTGAACTCAGGGGCATTCTACCTCCGAGCTACACCCCCAGCCCTATTTTTTACTCTTTATTTCTAAACTGGGTCTCACTAAGTTGCGGAGTGCCTCACTAGGTAGCTGAGGCTGGCCGCGAACCCGGATCCTCCGGTCTCAGCCTCCCGAATGCTGGGATTACAAGCGTGCGCCACCACGCCCGGCTGTTAAATATTCTTGATTATTAACGCTTTGTAACTTATTTTAAGGAATTAAAGAAACCCATGTCGTACATACCTATTGATTATAGACATATTCTAATTTCAGATATTAAAATGTGAAGTGCAGTTGTGTATTGTAATGCCAGTACTTGAGAGGTTGAGACAGGAAGATGGCAGGTTTGAGGATAGCCTCACCAATTTAATAAGGTCCTCAGCAACTTAGGCCCTGTTTCAAAATGAAAAATAAAGCCAAGTGTGGTGGCAATTGCCTACCTAATCCTAGTACTTGGTAGGCTGAGCTAGGAGGATCACAGGTTTCAGCCATCAGTAACCTAGTGACACCCTGTTTTTTTCTTTGTGTATTGGGGATTGAACCCAGGGACAGTTTATCTCTGAGCTACACCCCAAGCCCCCCATTTATTTCTTTATTTATTTTGCGGTACTGGGGATTGAACTCGGGCATTCTACTCCCAAGCTATATCCCCCAGCCCTATTTTCTATTCTTTATTTTGAAACAGGGTCTCACTAAGTTGCCGGAGTGCCTCACTAGGTAGCTGAGGCTGGCTGTGAACCCGGATCCTC
Source organism: Graphiurus murinus (assembly GCA_004027655.1). Lineage (NCBI taxonomy): Eukaryota > Metazoa > Chordata > Mammalia > Rodentia > Gliridae > Graphiurus > Graphiurus murinus. The sequence goes on from PVLC010040579.1 coordinate 3,868, forward strand.
CCGTCTCAGCCTCCCAAATGCTGGGATTACAACCGTGTGCCACCATGCCCGGCTTCCAAGCCCTCCTTTAAAAAAAGAAAAATTGAACTGGCCTCACTAAATTGCTGAGGCTGATCTTGGACTTGTGATCCTCTTATCTCAACCTTCCAAGTACAGAAATTACAGGTGTGTACCACCATGCCCAGCTTCTGGGCCTTTTTTTTTTTTTTGGTAGTACTGGGGTTTGAACCTAGGGACATTCTACCTCCAAGCTACACCCCCAACCCAATTTTATCTTTTGTTTAACAAGGTCTTGCTAGGTTGCTGAGAGTCTCACTACTTGCTGAGGCTGTCCTCAAACCTGTGATCCTACTGTCTCAGCCTCCCAAATATTGGGATTACAAGCATGTTGCACCATGGCTGGCTCCTCGCCCTTTTTAAAAGTTTTCTTTTTGAAATGGTCTCACTAGGTTGCTGAGATCCTCACTGTATGGCTAAGGCTGTCCTTGAACCCACCCGGGATCTTTCTGTCTCAGCCTCCTCAGCCCTGGGATTACAGGTGGGTACCGTCACACCCAGCTGTGCAAAATAATAATAAGATAGGGCTAGGTGTAGCTTAGAGATAGAATGCTTCTGGGTTCAATCTCGAGTACCCCCGCCATGCCCCCCTGTCCCACATCCCCTCCGTGCCACACACAAGTGTAACGTGAAAAAAAAAATCAAGGGAATATATGAAATTACTAAATCTAATATAAATTATTTACTTGATCGTTGTAGCATTTGACATACTTGCCACAGGAATGAGGCAGTAAGATCACAGGTTTGAGGCCAGCAATTTAGTGAGACCTTATTTCAAAATAAAAAAAAAATAAAATAGGGCTGAGGGTATAGCTCATAGGTAGCTGTCTTCATTATTTATCCTATGAATAAATTTGACAGCTGTTGTCACTGTACTTTATTGCCTCTTGGTATTTGTTCATCATATTCTTGGTTTGGAATAATGCTCTTTTTCTCATTTCTGCATATGGAAATCTTAATCATCCATCGAGGCCCACTTCAGATTCTACCTTCTTTTTTTTTTTTTTTTTTTTTTTGTGGTACTGGGGATTGAACTCAGGGGCGTTCTACCTTCGAGCTGCACCCCCAGCCCTATTTTTTACTCTTTATTTCGAAACCGGGTCTCACTAAGTTGCGGAGTGCCTCACTAGGTAGCTGGGGCTGGCCTCGAACCCGGATCCTCCGGTCTCAGCCTCCCAAATGCTGGGATTACAAGTGTGCGCCACCACACCCGGCTAGATTCTACCTTCTTAACCATTCCAGTTATGAGCTTTATTTTGTATTTCTGTGAAATTTTGTTTAAGTCATTCTTAAAATTTCTTGTATTAAGTTTTTGTCTAAACCTTTATTCCCTGATATTATAGACATTGTAAGATTAGGGACTGTGTCTTTACCGCATGTTCCCTATGGTACCTGCCATAATCCCTTGTACATATTAGATACCTAATACATATCTGATGAACAAATGTAAGGGGAGCTAGTTTAGAAAATTTGTAGGTTTTGCAGGTGTGAATAAACATGGGGAAATACCCTGGTCAGAAGTCTTGGCATCAACTGGGTTTGGTTGTGCACTCCTATAATACCAGTACTTAGGAGGCTTAGGCATTAGGATTGCAGGTTCATGGTCAGCCTTAGCAATTTAGTTAGATCCTCTGCAACTTGGTGAAACCCTGTTTGAAAATTTAAAAAAATATAAAATAGGGCTGGGGGTGAGGCTCAGAGGTAGAATGCCCCTGGCTTCTATATCGAGTATCACATACACATACACATGTCTTGGCTATCAGGTTCAGCTCTGCAACTATCTGATGTTGTGTTTTGGACAAGTCACTGTCAACTTAAGTAACAACGAAAGATAGATTCTCCAAAGAATGATGCTATTCATTTGAGTATAATAGAAATTTGCATTGGGAATATATGTGTCATGGTAAGCTATGAACCTATTCAAAGAGGTGGATTCACGGAATTTTTTTTTTTTTTTTCCTGTGGTCCTGGGGATTGAACCCAGGGACATTCTACCTCTGAACTACACTCCCAGCCCTGTTTTATTTTTTATTTGGGAACAGGATCTCACTAAGTTGAGTAGGGCCTCATTAAGTTGCTGAGGCGTATCTCAAACCTGTGATCCTCCTGTCTCAGCCTCTCAAGTACTCGGATTACAGGTGTGTGCTATCAGGCCCAGCTTTTTTTTTTTTTTTTTCCATATTGGGGATTGAACTCAGGGCATTCTACCTCAGAGTTACACCATTAACCACCTCCCTCCCCCCCTTTTTTTTTTTTTTTTTTTGCGGTACTGGGGATTGAACTCAGGAGCATTCTACCTCCGAGCTATACCCCCAGCCCTATTTTTTATTCTTTATTTTGAAACCGAGTCTCACTAAGTTGCGGAGTGCCTAAGTAGCAAGTAGCTGAGGCTGGCCGTGAACGCGGATCCTCCAGTCTCAGCCTCCCGAATGCTGGGATTACAAGCGTGCGCCACCACGCCCAGCTTCACCTCCCTCCCCTTTAAATTTTGAAACAGTCTCGCTAAGTTGCTGAAGCTGGCCTTGAACCTCTGATCCTGCTGTTTCAGCCTCCCAAATACTGGGATTACAGGCTTGTACCACTGCACCTGTCATAAGAAGTTTCTTTTTTCTTTTGGTACTGGGATTGAACCTAGGGGTATTCTACTTCCAAGCTATACCACCAGCCCTTTTTATTTTTTGTTTTGAAACCTGGTCTCCGTAGGTTGCTTAGAGTCTCACTAAGTTGCTGAGGTTGGTCTTGAATAGCCTCCTGTATCAGCCTCTCAAGTATTGGGATTATAGGTGTACACCACCAAGCCCAGCTTCAAGGAGAAGTTTTTTTTTTTTTGCGGTGCTGGGGATTGAACCCAGGGTCATTCTACCTCCAAGCTACACCCCCAGCCCTGTTTTTTATTCTTTATTTTGAAACAAGTTTCTCACTAAGTTGCAGAGGGTCTCACTAAGTAGCTGAGGCTGGCCTAGAACCTGGATCCTCCAGTCTCAGCCTTCCAAGTACTGGGATTACAAGTATGCACAGCCACGCCCAACTCAAGAAGTTTGGTTTTTTTTTTTTTTTTTTTTTTTTTTTGGTACTGGGGATTGAACTCAGGGGCATTCTACCTCTGAGGTATACCCCTAGTCCTATTTTTTATTCTTTATTTTGGAACAGGGTCTCACTAAATTGCGGAGTGCTTCACTAGGTAGCTGAGGCTGTCCGTGAACCCGGATCCTCCGGTCTCAGCCTCCCAAATACTAGGATTACAAGCGTGCTCCAAGGAGAAGTTTTTAAAGGGAAAAATGAGGTCGGGCATGGTGTCATATGCCTGTAACCCAATATTTGAGAGGCTGAGACAGGAAAATCACAGGTTCGAGGCCAGCTTCAGCAATTTAATGAGACCCTGTTTCAAAAAATAAATAACATAAAAAGGGTTGTGGATATAGTTTGGAGGTAGAATGCCTATAGATTCAATCCCCAGTTAAAAAGAAAAAGAAAAAAAAAAAGGAAAAAATGAGGATGATACATTGAAATAGTACTCCTTAGTCACAGGAATTAAACGAGTAGTGTCAGTACAGGGTTGAACAGACAGTTCCTGCCAGACAGCCTTGTGGAAGTATTTTTTGTGTAAGGCTGCCATTGCTTTCACGCTCATTTTGGTTCTAGTAGAGTTTTTGGTGATAGTTACTACCAGGCAGTCACACATGAGAACCCTTCCTTCACAAACTCTTGACTTTATTTACTTATTTGTTAGGGTTTCCACAGGTGGCTCCATTTTGACAACTGGTAACACCACATGGATATTTCTTAGAATGACAGTTGGTGTGATCATGGGCTAATACAGTGAATTAGGAATAGGTTAGAGAGCCCTGGGTTGATCCATCATGAATGAGAGTTAAACTGCTGAAACTGAAAGATGATGAAAGGAGAATCAAAGGTGGCTCAGAAGTTGAACCTGAAATGGAAGTTTGAGCAAAGTGGGCTACATCATAAGTCCTCGCTCCTCCCTGCCTCCTCCACTTTTCCCCTTTTTGAAGAAAAACTGTATTTTGGCAAAATCATTAAAAAAAAAAAAAAGATAAAAAAAAGGAAGACTAAGTTTCCTGATGACACATCACCAAAACGTTTTTTTTTTTTTTTTTTGTAGTACTGGGGATTGAACTCGGGGGCATTCTACCTCCAAGCTATACCCCCAGCCCTATTTTTTTTATTCTTTATTTTGAAACAGGGTCTCACTAAGTTGTGGAGGGCCTCACTAGGTAGCTGAGGCTGGCCGTGAACCCAGATCCTCCAGTCTCAGCCTCCCAAATGCTGGGATTACAAGCATGCGCCACCACGCCTGGCTAATTATTATTTTTTCCCCAAAACTTATTTTGTGTCTGATGCTTCATGCGTAAGGACAAATACATGGTGGACATAAACAATATGTGAGCATAACAGCTTTTTGTTGTGGCTTTTTTTGTGATACTGGGGATTGTACCCAGGGACAGGCTATCTCTGAGTTATACTCCAGCCCTATTTTTTAATTTGAAACTACATTTTAGAGGGCCTCAAGAGGTTGCTTGGGCCACCATGCCCAGGTGTACATCAGTTTGAATTGAAGTTTTTTAACTGAATTCCAGTACCTGCCCCAATTTGCCAGATCAGAGTGGGGACAAACCTTTGGGAAGAAGGAAACAGAAATTTATTGATTTGCTAGCAAATTGGAGAAGCCAGTTGAACTTAAGAGTTTAGAATCACCCTGGATTTTCCCCAAATAAAGTAATCAAGTCCCTTTTAAGAGTTACAGTATGGACTGCAGGTTGAAATGAAAAAGATTTTCCGCGGGGCGTGGTGGCGCACGCTTGTAATCCCAGCATTCGGGAGGCTGAGACCAGAGGATCCGGGTTCGCGGCCAGCCTCAGCTACCTAGTGAGGCACTCTGCAACTTAGTGAGACTCAGTTTCAAAATAAAAGAATAAAAAATAGGGCTGGGGTATAGCTCGGAGGTAGAATGCCCCTGAGTTCAATCCCCAGTACTGCAAAAAAACAAACAAACAAACAAAAAAAAAACAAAAAAGAAAAAGATTTTCCAAGCCAGGTGTGGTGGCGCACGCTTGTAATCCCAACATTTGGGAGGCTGCGACCGGAGGATCTGGGTTCTTGGCCAGCCTCAGCTACCTAGTGAGGCACTCGGCAACTTAGTGAGACCCTGTTTCAAAATAAAGAATAAAAAATAGGATTGGGGGTATAGTTCAGAGGTAGAATGCCACTGAGTTCCAACCCCAGTACCGCAAAAAAAAAAAAAAAAAAGATTTTCCTTGTCAAGAAAGGGAGACATTTAGCCAGGCATGGTGGTGCATGCCTGTAATCCCATTAATTGGGAGGCTGAGACAGGAAGATTTCATATTTGAGGACAGCCTGAGCCTAAGCAACTTAGACTTTTAGCAGCCTAGTGAGACCCTGTTTCAAAGCAAAAAATAAGCTGGGTGTGGTGACCCTCACCTGTAATCCTAGTACTTGGGAAGCTGAGACAGGAAGATCGAGGGTTTGAGGATAGCCTCAGCAAGTAGTGAGATTCTTATCAATCTAGTGAGACCCTGTTTCAAAATAAAATAGGGCTGAGGGTGTAGCTTGGAGGTAGAATACCCTTGGGTTCAATCCCCAGTACCACCAAAAAACCAAAAATGAAGAAAGGGGGCCGGGCGTGGTGACGCACGCTTGTAATCCCAGCATTCGGGAGGCTGAGACTGGAGGATCCGGGTTCGAGGCCAGCCTCAGCTACCTAGAGAGGAACTCCGCAACTTAGTGAGACTCGGTTTCAAAATAAAGAATAAAAAATAGGGCTGGGGGTGTAGCTCAAAGGTAGAATGCCCCTGAGTTCAATCCCCAGTTCCGCAAAAAAAAAAAAAAAAAGAAAGGAGGACATTTGCTTCTTTGAAGCAGGGGTAAGGAGCTAATGGAGAGAAAGGACCTTTTGCCAGCCTAGAAAGATTCTGTTCTAGAATCGGGGTAGTTTTAGAGAATAGGAACGTTTTCCCTCTAAGGCCAAGGAAGAAGATGAGCTCAGCAGATGGGAAGTTAGCCAGGTTTTACAATGATTATTTTCCTTAAGGAAGATGTGACAACTTGGTCTGTGAGCTATGGAGATGTAAGGAGAAGTGTGGGTCTGGAACTAGTGTACGTGTGATTGTGTGTAGGTATGTGCATGTGTGCGTGTGTTAAGTGTGTATATAATTTTGTGTGGAAGAAGAGAGCTAGTGAATGAAGAAGAGTGTTTACCAGCATTGACCAGGGACGTGTGAAAAGAAAATATGGATGGAGCCGCATTTCTTTTCGTTTCTTTTTACTGGAGTCCCATGGGTTGGTGCTTGGTAAAGTTGGTAGAAGGATAGGGGTCTTAATGCTCAAAAGAAGACACTCAAGCCGAGCATGGTGGTGCACACTTGTAATCCCAGCATTTTTCTTTAAGGCCTGGGGTTGAATTTATCCCAATGTTGGAGAATGCTCGTTAGGGGAGTTCTAGCTTCCACTTTTGATTGTTGGGATCCCATCTAAGAGAGCGAGGGGAGTTTACTGGTTTGTTCTGGGGAGGTTGTCCCCCCCCCTCCCCAGTACACATCCTCTGAAAAACATTGAAGCTCATCCAGGTGCGAGTCCGGCCAAGCACCTATTATGCGCTTCATGACGGTGGCGCCTCACAGTCCACTGGGAAAGGCCTGTCACAAGCTTGGAGCATTGCCACGCATGCCTCTGCCTCTGTTCATCCTTCCCTGCCCGTGTCTGGGTGGGGTCCTACATATCTTTTTGTATACCCCAGATACCGCTGGTATTTCCAAATAATAAAACATTGAAAATTCCAAAATATTTTCATTATCCACAGATGGATAGTGGCCATTAAAGCTAAGATCTCAAGTGTGGGAGGATCTTGTCTGTCATTCCCTTCATGCCTCAGGGAAAATGTTGCATGAGTTAGATGTAATCCTAGCATTCCGGAGGCTGAGACCGGAGGATCTGGGTTCGTGGCCAGCCTCAGCTACCTAGTGAGGCCCTCCACAACTTAGTGAGACCCGGTTTCAAAAAATAAAGAATAAAAAAATAGGGCTGGGGGTATAGCTCGGAGGGAGAACGCCCCTGAGTTCAATCCCTAGTACCGCCAAAAAAAAAAAAAGCTTAAAGCTGACAAGAGATCAGGAATAGGCACCCCACAGATACTCTTCCTTTCTAAATTCTGCACAGAGGTCCATTGGCTGTTCACAGAGACTATCCTCTGATAAGTGACAAAGGGAGGGGCCAAGGACCTGGGAAACAGAGGTGTTATTAACTCCCATTGCTGAGTCTGCCTACAGAAAGGAAAGGTGTTTAGAGGGGGCACAAGTGGTCGACATTTAAAAAACGAGTATCTTTTCCAATTTCAAGTTCCCACAGGGGTTTTAAAAGAATGTCCCATCTCTGACTGGGGCAGAATGGATGGGCACTCATTTGAGGGCCTCACCAGACAGTAATGGGTTTACTTGAAGCCTCAGTCTAAACCACGCACTGGTTTAGCCTCACTTACGTGACATGGGCTACAAAAAACTGTTACCCCAGGTGGTGGGAGGTTTCAGATCGCTTCCTGGTGGCAACTGAGTCTAGCAATAAGTAGAAAGGAGGTCCAAAGTCCCTTCTCGTCTCCTACAGTTTGTTTATAGGAAATTTCCTTCTTGCAGGGGAGCCAACTGTAGACTAATTTGGTGGTCAGTGGGTCCCCACAGTCAAGAAGAGCCTCACGGTGCCGGGTACCCCAGTCATCCTAGGAGAAGTTACTGACCTTAGAGAGGCAGTGGCCTTAAGCCATTGTTGGGTGTCACTGTTGAGCTGCATGTCAGATTCAAAAGCTGCTATTGAGCCTCACTTTGGGCACCAAAGATGTTATGTTTTAGGGTGGACGACAGGGAAGGGGGACTACCCCTGTAATGTTTTGTTTTCCAGACATCTTAGAAACTTAAAAATGGGGAGATGCCTTTAGGATTAAATCTGGGGGCCTCTTAGGGATGTTTGCCTAAGGAAATCAGATCCTAAAGGATGAAGATAAGGATCATCCTGTGTATGCCTCGGCCAGCGGGGGTTGGGAACGGGAGACCAAGGCGGCTAATCCTAAGGGAATGAGACAAACAAGGGACGCGAAAGAATGGAGGCAAGACAAGATTCTGATCAAGCCTCAATTTTTTATTAAAGCAGGACCGCTTAAGTACCCAGAGGCGAGGGGTGGGGTCAGATGGGGTTAGGCAAACTTGTGTGGGTCTAGGTTGATCGTGTCCTTTTTAGGTAAAGGCCACAGCAGGCTAATGGATAGAATCTGTTTTGTACCTTCCCTGTGGCTGCTGAGGGGGAGTTCCCTCAAAGTGTGAATTCTAGCTCTGACCGGCCTTCCGGCCCCCAACAATCCTGGAGTTTTTAGATTTAAAGCTAGTTTTCCTTTTATTCCTGTTTGTCTCTTTTCTACCTATTACTCTTTTTTCTTTTTCTTTTTGGCAGTGGGGATTGAACCCAGGGGCATTCTACCTTTGCACTACATCCCCAGCCCTATTTTGTTTTTATTTGGAAACAGGGCCTTGCTAGGTTGATGAGATTCTCATTACTTTCTTTCTTCTTTTTTTTTTTTTTTTTTTTTTTTTTTTTTTTTTTTTTTTTTTTTTTTTTTTTTTTTTTTTTTTTTGCAGTATCGGGGATAGAACTCAGGGGCATTCTACCTCCGAGCTATACCCCCAGCCCTATTTTTTATTCTTTATTTTGAAACAGGGTCTCACTAAGTTGCAGAGTGCCTCACTAGGTAGCTGAGGCTGGCCACGAACCCAGATCCTCCAGTCTCAACCTCCCGAATGCTGGGATTACAAATGTGTGCCACCACGCCCGGCTGAGATTCTCATTACTTTTCTAAGACTGTCCTTGAACCAGCAATCATCCTGTCTCAGCTTCCCAAGTTCTGAGATTACAAGTGTATGTCACCATGCCCATTTTACCTATTACTTTTATTTCTCCTATCCTATCTAACTCTGAACTTTATAGTACAAGTATCATTGCATTTTGATATGATTTGATTTAAAATTCTCAGTAAATTTTGGGGGAAGTAATTTGCAGCTCTCCATTATTGATGTTTAATGTTTTCATGTAACCAGTAGGGGGGGCACTTAGTTGTTTTCCTTTTGGACTGAGGACTTAAGCTGGAGAAATAGAACTTTAATATGTGCAATTCAAAAGTTTTAATTTTTTTTCTTTTCTTCTTTGTCTACTGGGAATTGAATGCAGGGATATTCTACCCCTGGGCTTTACCCCTAGTCCTATAATTTTTTATTTTGAAACAGGTTCTTGCTAAGTTGCTGAGGGCCTCACCAAATTGCTAAGGCTGGCCTTGAACCTAGCTCTAAAAATTTTTTATGATCATAAAAATAAGACATCAGCCGGGCGTGGTGGCGAACGCTTGTAATCCCAGCATTTGGGAGGCTGAGTCCGGAGGATCCGGGTTCGCGGCCAGCCTCAGCTACCTAGTGAGGCACTCCGCAACCTAGTGAGACCCGGTTTCAAAATAAAGAATAAAAAATAGGGCTGGGGGTATAGCTCGGAGGTAGAATGCCCCTGAGTTCAATCCCCAGTACCGCAAAAAAAATAAATAAATAAATAAAAAAAAAAATAAAAAAAAATAAAAATAAAAATAAGACATCTAGCTGGGCGTGGTGGCACATGCTTGTAATCCCAGCATTTGGGAGGCTGAGACCAGAGGATCCGGGTTGGTGGCCAGCCTCAGCTACCTAGTGAGGCACTCTGCAACTTAGGGAGACCCTGTTTCACAATAAAGAATAAAAAATAGGGCTGGGGTGTAGCTTGGAGGTAGAATGCCCCTGAGTTCAATCCCCAGTACCG
>PVLC010040580.1:0-13774 GCA_004027655.1 Graphiurus murinus
GGGACTTTGGCTACAAATAATTATTTCTTAATTATTTTTATGTATTTCCTTATTTGTTCAAATAAACTGAATGAAAAGACCATTAATTAGGAGATTGTAATAGAAAAATAGGCTATATCAAATTAAGTAAAATAATCTTGTGCACCTGTTAAGTGTTGTGAACCTGCAAATTTTAATTTTTTCTGTTTTGTTAATAAACTCTAACGTTCTTAATAATAATCATGCCAGTTCTTAGGAGTACTAGTTCTGAGTTTATTTAGGAGAATGTGAAAAATGTTTAAAACATAGCAGTGTCCTTGCACTGTGGCAGACCTAAGAGCCTGAAGTGACAGGAGACCAGGGGTGGGGTAGGGGGTGGCAGGTATAAGAAGGCTCCTGGGCAGTATCATTGAACCACTGAGCCACCTATGGGGTCAACTTTAGAATTTATCCTCAAGCTAATGGAAATCATTGCATGAACAAAAGTTTTAGACAGTTTAGCACTGTGTTTCTTTCTTTGAAATTGTCAAAGATTAACAAGTTAAAAAGTGAGTCAAATGATAATACTTAGTAATAATTGTTTATGTTTCACATTGTGTGATTTAGAAAAATGCTTTACTTTGAGCTTTCCTGGTACTAAGTAATTCAATAAAACTATAATTTGCTTATCAGAATTAAAATGATTAAAATGATTGATACTTATTTTACTTATTTTTCTGAATTCTGTTCTTATGCCCAAAATTCCAGAAACATAATGTCTAGACCTTTAAAAATGGGGGTGTAGCATGGCAAAAGTATATGTATACATATGTATATGTATATGTATATATACATATGTACATATATACATATCTATGTATACATATATATATATAAAAAATCTTGTTTCCAGTGTAAGGCTTACATACTGTATATACAAATCCATACAACTTGTTTCTATGTAAGACAGACAGAAGATGAAGCAAAGTTTTCACAATTAAGAGAACTTAATTGGCGATGTTCATGTTTTCAAATGGAAATTAAAAAACATGGAATTCACAGGTGCCCAGCATGTGTTCAGATACTGAGAGTATCACCCCAGAAGGCCAGAGTCATCCTTACCTTGTGAAAACTGCTCTTCTGCCCTGGTCAGAGGGAGAAAGAGCCAAACTTTGGATGCGTATCATTATAGCCCTGATTCTTTTCTTCTGGGGTCCAAAATGTGCTGTTTTGACATGCCAAGAATCTTGACCTTCTTGGGGCTCATGGGCAGTGGCTGCAATTTCTCAAAAGAGAAAAGCAATTGGGAAATTGGCAGGCCAAATCTTCAAAATTCCCTGCCTTACATTGCCACTTTTGGACAAGCGAATTCAAGTTTTCATTTTTGGCATATTTCGTAGTAAATCTCATTTGTTTCTTGATGAGCTAGGCTGGAAGAAAGAATAGCTTTCTCTAAATATCCAATTTGTGATTAAGGTTGGAACACAGTGATGAAACTAATTTCATTTTGGTTGGTATGTGCTGAGGCTTCATGGTTATTTCCAAGAAAGATGAAAAGCTCTTAATTTTAGAGAAGAAAGGGTATATTCAGGTACACATTTAATTCCAGATGGGTTAAAATGATGTCATCAGTTCCTGTGCCTTCAAGACTCTTTATCTCTTAACATATGGTGATAATTTGTAAGAGACAAAGAAGATTTAGTTCAAAAAACTTTGATGAGTTCATTGACCTCATGATATATGGCTTCTAACACTTTAAGAGGAAGTCAATCACAAGTGTGATTTAGAAGGAGAAACCTAACTGAAGACTTTGGGATTAAATGCTCCCCCAACTCTGCCATGCAGTATTATAATAGTCTATGTTTCCTTCATTATGACTCCACACAAATTTCAAAATCCATAAAGAATAGTATCATAAAAACAAGTGAAAGATCCCCTTGTCAATTTTGTTTGTTTGCTTTTTTGTTTTGTTTTGAGAATCTATGGCCTTGTCTCCAAAATTTCCAGAGTATTCTTTTAATTTAAAATATAATGATGAGGTAGATACCCAGTTTAAACTTTGGTTGTAAGCAATTCAGAAGTGCCATTGGATCTAATACAAAAGTCGGAACTGGTATGTAGAATATCACTTCCCTATTCAATAATCCCCTGCAATATTGCCTTCATGTGGGGTTACTCCGCTTAGTTCATACAAGTCCTATAGAACAAAATATGTTCTTAATGAAATAGTTGATGGAACTTCAAATATTCTTCAAATGTGTGCCAAATATTACTCCTGGGAAATACTGGGAAGAACAGAGTGAAGGGTTTAGAAGAAAAACATCTATGTGGAGATAGAGATGACTCGTGGCTAGGCATGACTTTGTCAAACTTGATGGGCCACAGTTCCTCTCTGGCACACATGTCAGAGGTTGTCAAGTGCTAGATTTGAAAGGAATATTAAGAACTTTACATTTCATGAAACTGTCATTGTTTTCATCTATAAAACATACAAAAGTCTTTGAAGTTTTAACTTTAGATATTAATAAGTAACACTTCTAGGATGAAAATAAAGAAAGGTATTTCTAATGAAAGTTGAAGTTGCAAGTATGGAAACCTTCATGAAATAAAAATTTTAAAAGGTTAGAACTTTCATGTAAAAAAGACATATGCATGGCATTTTGTGGAACATAATTCAGGCATGTCATACTGTGGAAGATAATTGCAGTTTTATATTCAATTTTCTATGAAGTTAACACCTTCATTTAAGAATACTAACAAAAAGTGACATCACAAGATTTTCTTACACAGAAACATTATTGCTTTTATCATTGTTTTAATATTACAATGTAAATTTCATTTTTGTTTAGCATTAAAATTTAATGTACATAATTAAATTATCACTGAATGTCATTGCTTTATCTTGATGATAAGCTTTTTTTAATCTTCTTAAGTAATTTGTTTAGCATAAAAATAGCTAACTTGCTTTAAACTCTTGGCCAGCCTAAAAATCATGGCAATGCTGGGCATGGTAGCACACACCTGGAATCCCAGAACTTGGAATGTTGAGACAACAGGATCTTAGGATCAAGGCCAGCATACAGTAACTTAGAGAGAACTTTTTAAAAATAAAACAGGACCAGCTGTGGTGGTGCATGATTGCAATCTTAGTACTTGGAAGGCTGAGACAGGAAGACTGAAGAGCCTCGGCAACTTAGACTCTCAGCAACCTACTGAGACCTGTTTCAAAACAAAACATAACAAAGGCTGGGGGTATATCTCAGGGGTAGAATACCTCTGGATTCAAAATCCAATACATAAAATAAAATTAAATAAAATAAGGCTGCAATTCTATCTCAGAGGCAGAAGGCCCCTGGCTTCAGCCCCCATCCCCCGACTCCCAGCACACACACAATCATGACAGCTTTTCTATTCAGGACACATTAATGGTTGCTTTCTATAAACAGGGATTCTAAGGTTTAAATTTCTTCCCTTATATTAAGTTTTGAAGAGTCTCTCATGGTGGCTCAATTAACTTATTACAATGCTACTCAACATGCACTGAGGAAATAATACAAAATCTTTCATAATCAAAGCCTTTCACCAAAGTCGTGTGGGAAAGTTATGGTCTTCTTTTGATTAAATCGAGTATAATCAATAAACTCTTATAACTTTCATTTAATAGCTCATCAAATTAAAGATATTTCCCTCCAATTGATAGTAAAACAGTTTTAACCAAATTTGCAGGGGGAGGGAAGGCACCAAAGGTAGAAGGTGTGGAGGAAATAAATTCACATTGATGCTAAAATTACAATTAATTCAAAATAATCATGGAAACAAACAAAGCATAAGAGTTGAAGGCTGACTCAAAATACTCTGTATGTTGATTATATATCAGTATATTGTCCTTTTAATGACACTTACATGTCACTTAAATGACAATGACAGATTTTAACTATATGACGAGGAAATTAGTAGAATGGACATAATAACTGAATATTTTGCTTTTGTGTGTTTGGATATATGCTTTTATTCATAGATGCAGTTAGTATGGTAGTGGGATACAAAAATTGTCTATATTGTTTTAAAGTGTGGAGTAAGTGCATAATTTCAAAAGATCTTTGCATAGGAAACAAAGTCAGGTATACAAAGGCTGGAGGACAGGTGAGAGATCAAAATAATGAAAAAACAAAAAGCGGCTTCCCAAAGTGGTCTTCTGTTTTCTTGCCCTATACTTTTAAAGTACAAAATGATAGGGAAGAAGCAAGACTGCCATGGACTGAGGACTGCAAAGCGTGTGTAGAAACGTGGCTAAGGATGTGCACTGTTCTTTCCAATCCCTGGCCTGTAAAGGAAAGACAAGAGCAAGCCTGAGCGTGCTGTTGTGTCTCTGTCTCTTAATGTGGGAGAGAGGAGGCATATTTATATGCTGTGAAGATTAGCCCTGATTGGCTATTATTGTACAGAAGAGAGGAGACTGTTGCAAGGGATTTCTTTATATGTGTTAAGAAGTTGGCAAAGCTGAATTTGTAAAAGAATAAACTAAGAGAAAGAAAAAGGAAAGAAAGTGGGCTTTTAGGGAAATTCATTTTAAAAGAATGATGAAATAGTGTATTCTAGGTAATAGTGTATTCTCAAATATTTACAGTTTTATTGGAAGTGCAAACATTACAGGTTCTTCTTATAAAATTTTAAACAATTATCTTTTACATTCCTGGGATGGTAGGACAATACTGTTTGAATATTTGTCTGTTTACTTACTGATCCTTTTTTACATATCAGTAAACCTCAGTAGCAATTTTACTTTTTGCACTAAGTTTCATTTGACCTACCCAGACTTTTCTCCTCAATCAAACCTCACTTACCCTTTTATCCCATTTTTCTATAGCTATATCTCACTCAAAATTTACCAATACTGTCTAAATTCTCAAAGGCAATGACCTTTTGTCTTGTATTTCTCTTAAATAACAACTCCATCATAAGTGTGCTCCAGCCTCTCTTCTTATGATTTCTAAGACACTTAATTTTTTTTTGGTTCTCCTTCTATCTTTCTGTTTGTGCAACCATATTAACTCTTTTTCTTAGCTTCTCTGGTTAAGATTTTACATTTTTCATAGTCTTATCATTACTATCTTAATCTATTACTCCATATGATCTGTTTTAGAGATTTTATCTTCTCTGTCATTTAAAAACTTTAAATCTTTACATCCAGCAACAGATTATCAGTCATTGGTCAACTCATCATCCACATCCAAATTTGAATTATTCACATTTTCCTCAAAATCTTGATATGCTTCTGTTCAGTGTCAGGGTTTGTGATAAAGGAATATGGGATATAACTAGCCTAGGAAAAGGACATTAGGATGCGGAGTTGTCAGCAATAACAGAACTATCGACTAAGCCTATATACATAATACTTAAAAGCCAGATTAGAAAATAATTGTGGAAAAAGAGATAGGGAGAGTATTCAGATAATATCTTAGGTGAGCAACTCAGGTAAGAAAGAGGAAATAAGAATAGAACTCACCATACCCTAGAAGTACTATGTATATGTGCTACATTAGAAATTATGAAAAATCAAGACAGGTGTGGCGCACGCTTGTAATCCCAGTACTTGGGAGGATGAGACCTGAGGATCCTGGTTCACGGCCAGCCTCAGCTATTTAGTGAGGCCCTCTGCAACTTAGTGTGACCCTGTTTCAAAAATAAAGAATAAAACATAGGTCTGGGGGTATAGATCGGAGGTAGAATGCCCCTGGGTTCAATCCTCAGTATGGAAGGAAGGAAGGAAGGAAGGAAGGAAGGAAGGAAGGAAGGAAGGAAGGAAGGAAGGAAGGAAGGAAGGAAGGGGAAGGGGAAGGGAAGAGAAGAGACCAATTTTTTGTAATGATGTTAGCTGAGTGTGAAAAGTTATAGGAAATGAGATCTGTTTCATGAAAGAATATAACAACCTAATCAAGAAGTGGAAGAAAATTTTGATCATTGTGTTTCCATTTATAGGCAAAACTGAAGAGTGGCTGAAAGAATGGTGTAATACTTGTCAATTCTGTTACCTCTGGCCATGTGAGAGCAGTCAGGTGTGACTGACTGTTCTGTTTCTTTCTCCTTCTGGCTCTCCCTCTCACTCTTTCTCTCCAGAATCTAGAATGTGTGAAAGATGCAGGCGCAGGATGCTTTATTGATGTCTCCCAGTGGTTTCTAAGAGAAGGTCTTTCTCCCTATAGTGAGCATTCTCCTCCCCATACTGTCTATCCCAGGAGATCTGCTATCTGCACCAAGAACATAAGTTACATTGATCTAGTGTAGAAGAGTAGCAACATTGTAGTGGCGACTTGAATTCCCAAAGAATAGCTGCAGGAGGGATTTAACAGAATATGAGGCTCTTTCTTGGGGGATCTTAGAGGATAGACAGCTCCTAATACAAAGTAAGTACTATCTAATTAATAACAGTATACCCTCAGGCCATGTGCCTGTTACTGGAGAAAGCTTCTCCTTTAAAATATTTCCTATCAAAGTTCTCACCTAACGAACTCACCCATGACTTGGCTCAGGGCCCCTCATCTCAAATCTTTCCCAATTGTCAGTAGCGTGAGCTCCATGGTAATCAAGAAGTATTTTCTATTAAAAATCACTGTTCATTTAGTTAGCAAAGGTATAAACTTCAGTATCATCTTAACTCTTTCTCCCTCACCTCTATGCTAGTTATCAAGTCCTACTTAACAGTACCTCTGAAAATACCTCTCTCCTTTTGTGTACACTCCCAAGTCTTGTACAGTGTCTTTCTGGAAATAGCATGGCAGGCAGATTGAAAGGGTGGTGGCAGGGTCAGGATTTGGGGCACATTATAAACCACACAGATCATATTTTAACAAAGTTATTTCAGGAACACAGTGTATACTTTACTACAGATACGCCTTTAATCACATGTTGTTGTTCTCTGAAACATCCTTCCCCTTTCTCCTGCAGCATCTCTCCAAATATAGGTTAAATATCATTGAATTCACGAAACCTGTTGGATTCCCTCAAGCAGATTAGTCCTTCTCTGCTTTGTACTCATGTAGTTCTTTTCATTTTCTTCTGTTAAAGTATACCTTTTCTGTTCAACTATATTTTTAAAAATTTTAATAAATTGGACAGATCCAATAGGCTGTGAGCCCTTCAAAGTTACAACTTATGGCATTAATCTTCATATAGAGCCTTGTACTGGCTGTAGCAGTTGCTCAATAAATACATTCTTGAAATTCTGTATATGGCATAAAAGGATACAAATGCTCATAGTTCTTGCCATTGGAGAAAAATGTGTTTTCTTTGTCCAACAAAATGCAGAAAAAATTTGGTTTAACTTTCAAAAGTATACTCTAAAAAGATAAAAGAATGTCTCTCTTTTGCCCTTTTCAGCTGAACTCCTGAACCTAAAGCCAACATACTTAAATTAAAGTAGCTGATATGATTAGTGTTAGGAAAATAATGAAATTTGGTTTGCTTCAAGAAAACGTGGATGAATATGAGTCTCATGCAATATTTTAACATTTTAATTCATTGCTGACTCTACAGGGCAAAGGGGATCATAACCCCTGGTCCAGTTTCAGGATGATGAATTGAGGTTTTTTCCAACAAAACAGAGGATACAAGATGTCTTGCTTCTGCTGTAATACAGCGAATTGCAATTATATGTAAAGTAAGTAAATTCAGTGCCACAATAGTTGATATTTTGCTGAAAGAGAAGATTGATGCCCTTACATTGCTAGTGATATTTGCTAAAACATAAATTATAAATTAGTTACTAAAAAAAAATCTACTCTGTGCTCTGAATTATGTGATGTGGGCAGATATAAAATATGATGCTCATCCTGGCACTGAAGAGCTTAATATCTAATTAGAGAATTAAGAAAGGAGAATCACTAGGAAATACATGTCTCCTGGGACAAAAATAGAAAAGAAAATCCATGCTTAATAATCCAAGTAGGTCTGGGGAACATAGATACTAACATCAGCCTGAGAAGTCTAGATAGTGTCACAGGCAAGGGCACTTCAGATCTCAGTGCTTCTACCTTCTTGCTCATGATATACTGATATTACAAAGAAATTGGATTTTAGGCTGAAAAGTCAGTATGAGGACACTTTGTAGAGGACACAGGTGCTACCCAGGTAGAAGAATTAGGACTCTATACTAAATCATGGGAAGACATTAAAGTTCTTAAGCAAGAAACATGATGAAAATAGAAATTTCAAAACACTATTTTGACAGATGTAAGATGTAGATTTTGGCCGAGTCTGCAGGCAGAATGGTGAATTGTGACAATCCTATATTGGGTAAGTTTGGAGTAATTATACTACTTATTTTATTAATCTACTTATGGAGTCCTAACTAGTTCCTGTACAGTTTCTCAATACTTTTTTTCTTTCCCCCTCTAATATAGTGATACTTTGTGAGCTATTACAAATCTTTTTTTTTTTTATAGTACTGAGAATTAAATTCAGGGGCATATCTCCTCTGAGCCGCTCCCCCAGCCCTATTTTATTTTATTTTTTTGAATGTGTGTCCCACTAAGTTGCAGAGGGCCTCACAAAGTTGCTGAGGCTGGCTGGGAACCTGCGATCCTCCTGAGAATGCCTCAGCCTCCCAAGCAGCGCTATATCTGGCTACAAACAAATCTTAGTTTAACTATGACAGACACAGCTTTAAGATACCATGAAGTAGGGAAAAATAAAAATAAAACAACAGTGGTGTTTGTCTCAGTTAGGCTACAAATTGCCAGAGTGCTGTAATAGGTATCCTGATGTCCCTCAGCTTTCCTTCTCTAATCTAGAAATGAGAACATCATAAATTGTTAGGCGATCATAGCCAGTGTTAAGAATACTGCTGTTTAGGTTGAATATTTCTGCCAGGAAATTATTGAGGTTACAAGAATTTCCTTCTCTAATCTGGAAATGAGAATATCAAAAGGCCTAGATGAGTTCTAAGGCACATTCAGGTCTTCTTCTTCTTCAGACTAGTGAATTATCAGAAACTTCCAAAATATTTGCCTTATTATTGAACAGCCATAGTATGTATTTTAATGAATACCAAGAAGAATATGTGTTCAAAACCAAGTGTGGTAGAATTTTCCACCCTCCTACAAGATAGGTGGTAGGTTCATGATGACTACAGCACATAGGCAATGCCTTTTCCAAGAATGTGTTAAAACATTGAAGATAGCAGAAAATTAACCCTTGTAAATGTCACAATTGCCTACTATATAATTTAAATGGTTTAAATAAAGAAACTTATTTGCATAATGATGCATTTAAAAGGTATATCTTAAAATAAAAATACTATGCATTGATTTGAAATTAAAATAACAAGTACAAATTAGTCTAGAAAAGATGTCATGTAACAGTATAATTAAATATATTAATAAATATGTGGACTATTATTTATTAAGTTAAATTTAGCCTGAGAATTTATTTCAAGATAAAGATATATTTTTTCTACTTTTATCCTGCAAGCATTTATAGGTCATCAGTTTGTTAACTTCTATCACATATATAAAATTATATAAGACAGATGTCTGGAAATAAGTGCCTTGTTAGTATGACTTACCTAAGTTGAAATCTAAATTTGATCACTGTCAGAACTGATTTGTAGAAAACATTGTGTGAAACATTAGAGAACCCAGAGAAATACTAAAGATAAAAAATTCTAACGTCATAAAACCTGACAAATTATTACAATGTCTAGACAAAGTCCAAAGATATGGTAGAAAGCTTTTGATAAATTAGTTGTAGAGACAAAGCTAAATGTTTTATTTGTTTAGGCGACATTTAATTTTTCAAGGAAGCGAAATGATGTAGGGGACAAACTTTAGTTACTTATGAAGTTAAAGGAGAAAGGCATTTTATTCATTAAACTATTTCTCTCTAGTCAACAAATACTTATGAGATCCAGAAAAATATTTCTAATAATCTAGTCCAAGTAGCAGTACCATTGTAATCACCTAAAAAATTTGGTAGAAAATGCATATTCCTGGAGTTTTCTGTGTATAGATTAGGTTTCTGTGTTAATCTCTGAAACTTACTTATAACGCTTAGAGGAGTCAGGTAATTTGAATGTAAAAAATGCTTTTGTAGATATTTTTCATTTTTATCCTAGTTTGGAATGTTTACCCCATTTGATGATGGGTACTGAGAGCAGGGTCCTGGATTTTAATGTTGAAGAACAGGACTGCATTTGGTTATATGGAAAGAAATGGAAACAGCCAGTTTTTAAATTATCCATAAGTGGGCTTTTTTGTCTTTATTTCTGCCTGAAATTGAGAAGGATAGTAAAATATGCACTTTTAAATTATTAGCTGTATTGGTGATATATCATTTATGTTATGTAAAGCAAAGCAGTATGTATTGGAAACAAAGTATTCTATTTTACTTTCGAAGTAGATATTCCCAGAAGGGGTTTTTGATAGGTTGACCTTATAATCTTTTCTTCTTTTTCCCTTCACAGAATTACTAAATTAATTTTCAATTTCTATAAGTTTTATTGTCTTTTTAATGCTAGATAAAAAACGCCCCCAAATATCTCAGCATAAAATTTTAGGCAATCACAACCTCTGTTAAGAATACTGCTGTTTAGGTGGAAGATTTCTGCCAGGAAATTCTTGAGGTCACAATCCTTTACATGCACAGTCTTTTAATTTTCATTAAATAGTTGTCTTCCACCCCAACTGTATTATAAACAAAAAATGTTGAGATAATAAATGAGAATGTTCTCCAATCTGAAGTGAGTAGCTGTCCATAATCTACTTGATGGCAGGCTGCATTTCTTATTAGCTGAATATCTCTCAACATCTACAGAGTTTTTGTACATTGATGATTTCCAGTGATACATGCTAGTGAGTAATACTAAAATTTTATTGGCCCTCAAGCACTGAAGTAGGAGATTATATTTAGAATTTAGATAGCTTCATGAAAACCAACTTCCTCTTGAATTAGGATTATAGATTTAGGCATTAATGATTTATTGCCTTCTTTAATGTCTTAATTCAATGGTCATCTTTTGTTCATATTAATACAGGTCTGTGAATATTGTAAACTAAGTTGGTGTTTAGTTCCTGAGAACTAAATATCTTTTATTCCTTAATATCTTACCTGCAACCTAAGACTTACATAAGTAATCTGTGATGATGATGGATGTCACTGTCTTCAGTTCAAATTCTCTTTTCCCTCCCAATGGTGGTTCTCTTGTTGTTTTGTTTGGTTTGGTTTTGCACTTCCATTTTTGATTCAGCATTCCTTACTATATTAAAGTCTGAATTTCAAAAAAGAAGAAGCCTTCTCACATTTTAACAGTCAAATTTTACTATGTGGTCTTGTAATGACTGTCATTTAAAGAGGCATCGATTTTTCCCCACCACTCTGTTTCCCTTTGCCATATTTAGAACATATTGGTGACTGATAGATAAATTTGAAGTTTTCTCTCCATGATAATCTTTAATCCCATGGGGAAGCTCAAATTGTTAAAACTGATGCATCTGACTATGGTGAAGTATAATAAGCGTTGTGCTTAACAATCAAGATGGTTCCTGGGAAGACAACTGTACTTATCTTTTCATGTCTCTTGTCTCTTTCCTTCCTGACTCGACAGCTCCCCCAACCGTTCGTATTGTGCACTCAGGCCTGGCTTGTAACATTGAGGAGGAGCGTTACTCTGAAAGGGTCTACACCATCCGGGAAGGAGAAACCCTGGAATTGACTTGTCTGGTTACAGGACACCCACGTCCACAGGTGAGTCCCGAACTGTGACATTGGGAAAACTGTATATTTTAGAAGACTGAACTGAAATCTGTGTGTGTATGCACATACACATGCATGTGCATGAGTGTGTAACTCAAGTGTGTACAATGCAGGACAAGACTAGTGATTTCTGAACATTTGAGCAAGTATTCCTGTGCATAAGATGAAACAAGAAATTTTTGTTTGTGTATTGTGAGAAATTTAGAAGACACTTTGAAGAATCTGTTAAAAAGACAACTACAAAAATAACACAGTATAATAACGATTCATATGGCAATGAGTTTATTTTAGAATGTGGAGCATGATTTCATGATGACATCATTGCAGTGAGAAGGCATATGTTCTGAAGAATGTGAGGCATGAGGTCACTTGTACCTTTCTTATTTGTAGTCATTATATTCATAGAAAAAAAGTTTAAAACAAATGTTTGCAGGTGCTATATGCATTTCACTTTCTGAGTCACCAGTTACAGATTTCCGAAACCAATTTAATGGCAGGAACAGAAATTAGAACATTCAAAATTTGTTAAAATAATCAATAATATGCAAAGAAAAAAACTTGTGGGGACAAATGAAAGGGTTTACTTATAGGGAATCTATTTAGTTTATAAATTCATATAGAATGCAAAAATCTAATTTGTATAAATAATTTCAGGATGTTTTACTCTTGAATTGACAATTCTTATCATCATATTGTTAAACTGATTAGTTCAACATTCACATTGGTAATCAGCTATGGTAAGAAAGAAGTCTCATTTAATAGATCTGCATATGTTAAGTAATGTGTTACAGAAAATAAAAATCCAGCTACAATCTGGGCATGTTGGTACATGCTTGTAATCCCAGTACTTGTGAGGATGAAACAGGAGGATCACAGATTCATGGCCAGTCTCAGCAACTTAGCAAGACCCTCAGCAACTTAATGAGATGTGCTTTCAAAAATAAGAAATAAAATAGGGCTGAAGGCATGCTAAAAGGTAGAATGTCCCTGGGTTCAATCCAAGTACCCCCTCCCCCCCACACATATGTTTTTTCTATTTTTCCATTCTAAGGAGTGCAAAAAGGAAGCAATGTATGGAATTTATGACTTCATTATTTTAACCTTTTCTTTTGCTTCTGTCCTCCTTAATTCTTAATATTTAAGGATCATTTGATCATACCATATTAACCTTGTAGGACAAATAAAAGTATGATGCTGCCAGGTGTGGTGGCACACGCTTGTAATCCCAGCATTTGGGAGCTGAGACCAGAGGATCTGGGTCCGTGGCCAGCCTCAGCTACCTAGTGAGGCACTCTGCAACTTAGTGAGACCTGGTTTCAAAATAAAGAATAAAAAAATAGGGCTGGGGGTGTAGCTCGAAGGTAGAATGCCCCTGAGTTCAATCCCCATTACCGCAAAAAAAAAAAAAAAAAAAAAGTATGATGCTCCAGAGAATGAAGCATAAGATAGATAGATAAAAAGATAAACTGATGGACGAGGCCATAGCTAAAACTGAAATCATTAAATATGTTTGATAAAATTGCTCCCTGTTGTTAAAATGCAAAATAGTAAAATTAATCCTAAGATTATTTTAAATAAGTAGTAAAATATAATCTTTTCATCAATTGAAAATGAATTAAAGAATGGAGTTGTCTTAAGAAAATTAAATAATATAAAATTTGATCCAGGATAATCAAATTTGGTAGAAAAAAGAGATCCTAAAAGAAAACATACAAGAACAGAAATTATCACTGTTAAAATCTGATGCAAAGAAGCCAGGTGTGGTGGACACGCTTGTAATCCCAGCATTTGGGAGGCTGAGATCAGAGGATCTGGGTTCACGGCCAGTCTCAGCTACCTAGTGAGGCATTCCGCAACTTAGTGAGACCCTGTTTCAAATAAAGAATAAAAAATAGGACTGGGGTTGTAGCTCGGAGGTAGAATGCCCCTGAGTTCAATCCCCAGTACCGCCAAAAAAAAAAAAAAAAATGATGCAAAGAAACTGATATGTAAAGCATTTTTTCTTCAAAATTTATATAGAAGCACTAGAGTCCAGGAAAGATAACTTTATTAAAATTAAATATTATAG
>PVLC010040581.1:0-13777 GCA_004027655.1 Graphiurus murinus
TCCCTCCCTTCCCTCCCTTTCCCTCTTGGACCAACCCCGATCTCCCTTAAGAATGAGTGCTTAAAATCAATAAAAAGAGGGGCATTCAGACCTGACATATTTTAGTGGCCGATCTACTAGTCTTTTGTTATAAATGTGAGCTCTAAATTGTTTTTTTGTCTCACTGCTCTAGCTAAGCTGGCTGACCATGTGGGAACTGGGGGGGGGGTGCTTTTGGGATTTTTGCCTGAAGTAAAGTAGGTTAATTTCTTTTCTCCTATGTTTTTAATTAATATTTTAAAGGTTATAAGTAAATCTGATTTTTGTCTCTTAAATGGGTACAGTCATGAGAAAATTTTTTTCTTCTCCCTCCTTACAAACCTTCCTTGCTTATACTGTTTAATTAAAAGGGAAACACCGCCACCTACTGGAAATAGAAACTGCTCAAAATGTGCTTTGTCTTAATCTCTTGTTAACATCTCATTTTATTTTATCTAGGAAATGTCCTCAAGTCTTCATAAAAGACCTTTGTAAATTATATAAAAATTAGTTATTCTATATTTCAAATATTTGATTGCATGTTTTACATATATAAAGTTATGAATTTTTAAAGAGCTTTTTCAAATTACGGGGGTGGGGTGTGAGATTACAGGGATATCCTGCTCTTAAAATACTTTTTGTTTTGTTTTGTCCTGTGTGCTTGCCTTTTAGTAAAGGTTCCTGAGCAGACTCAGAGGATCTGGATAGGGGCAAGAACTTGATAGAGACTGCACGTTTGGACCCAAGGACGCTTGGGTGGCCAGTAAGTGTAGAGAGTGAATGGACTAAGGTCCATTCAGAGTCTGGACTGAGCAGAGAATGAGCTGGTGTAATTCATTCAGAGTAGCTGCATATTTCCATGGCTGGGATGCCACTATGGAAAGATTGACAGCTGGTTGAGGACAGAGGCTAATCTGATCCTGAATTGTCTTTTGTTTTGTCGTGTTTATTTTAAAAGCCTAGTTTTGTCTTTTTCTCTTTTTTCTTTTGTCTTCAGAATTACTAAAGAAAATTTGGGTACATACAGATTGACAAGATTATGGGTAATTCTGCTTCTGTTCCTAAGAACTCTCCCCTTGGGTGTATATTAAATAATTGGGATTATCTTAAAATAGAGGACATAATAAAGAGAGGCTTATTTTCTTCTGTAACAGTCTGGCCTCAGTAAGTTTTAATACTATAAATCAGCTTGATCTGTTTTGTAAGCAAGAAGGAAAGTTTATAGAAGTGTTATATGCTCAGACTTTTATGGCTTTGTACTTGAACCCAAAGTTATATGAGAATTGTAAGATTTTTTTATGCAAATTCTCCTCATAAATTAAAAGAGGATGAGCCAGACCCAGTGGAGGATTTATTATTAAGTGTTCCAAATAAGTCTCCTCCAGCACCTGCAGCTGCAACTGCAGAACTGATAGCTTCCTCAGAGGTTTCTACAAAAGACTCTGAGAAAAGGTCTACAGGCTCTTCTGCTCCTCTTTCTCCAACAACTTCCCTTTCCACACCACCTCATTATAAGCCCATCTAACCTCCATTTCTGGAGGAAACCAGCCCTGCCGGTGTAACTAGGAGTGGCACATGTTATCATCAAACTAACTCTTAAGACTTCAAATATGTGTCCACTTAAGGAGGTGGCAGATGGGAAATGAAATAGATTAAGAGTACATGTTCCTTTTCCTATAACTGAGCTAGTCCAGTGCAAAGAAAGACTGGGTCTATTCTCAGAAGATCCTGATACATTTATAAATGGGTTTCAAGACCTGGCTATTATGTTTGATCTTATGTGGACGGATCTTTATGTGATCCTTTCCACTTGTTGCACTCCTGAAGAAAAGACCCGCATATAGGAAGCTGAAAAGGCATATGGTGCTGAAATATATGCCTGAGATCAAGGGCTGCCTATAGGAGAAGAAGCTATCCTTGGTCAGAACCCTAATTAGAATTATCAAAGTGGTAGTGAGGACCTTAAAAATGGAATCATATGATCACCTGTTTAAAGGAATAAAAAAGTATGAATAAGTCAGTTAATTATGATAAGAGAGAAAACACAGGAAGCAAATGAAAATCCTATTGTGTTTCTGGGGCATTTGACTAAGACCCTCTGGAGATATATTGACCCAGATTGCGTGAGGGGTAAATATTATTGGGAACTCATTTTATTAGCCAATCAGACTCAGATATTAAGAGGATACTCCAAAAGCAGGAAATGGGACCTCAGACTCCCATTAATGAACTTTTAAATTTGGCCTTTGGGGTTTTCAACAACAGAGACAAGGTAAATGAAATTAAGGACCAGAGGAGACGAATGCAGACAGAGACACCCCCACTTAATTGCCCTAGCATCCAGTAATAGGTCCCTGCCTCCTCAGAGATACCAAAAGGCTCCTTCTAAAGAGTGGGGAAAGAGACTTGAGGCCTGACATTTGCCATTACTGCAAATAGCTCAGGCATTGGATCAAGGACTGCCCTTAACGGGGTCTATCTGCACCTGAGTTATGCCCCCTCTGCAATGAGGAAAAACATTGGAAGCAAGATTGCCCTCGCTTTGCCTCCAAAGGGAAGTGAGGCCATCAGTTCCCATCATGGCTGCCCTCGAAGACTGAGGATGGCCAAGGCTCAGCAAGGCCCCCTCTGATCAGCTCTCTAACCAGCTGGACATCACAATGGAGGCGCCTCAGGTAACTTGATGTGGCAGGTAAAATATCAACTTTCTTTTAGACACAGTGGGTTAGTTTTCTGCTCTGCTTGCCTCTCATGGGCTCTTCCAAATAAAACATGTAACTGGGGTTGACGGCATTCCAAAGGCCAAAAGATTTACAATGCCTTTAACATGTAGATTTGGGGAGCTAATTTTTACCCAAACCTTAGTTCTCTCAGAGTGGCCTACTCCTTTACTAGGAAGAGATTTTTTATCTTCCCTGGGAGCAACTCTTAATTTAGCACCAAGACATGCTTCCCTATTCTTAGGTGCATTAGTAGAAAAGCCAGTAAAAGACAAAAATATATCTGAAGATATTTTATATCAGGCAGATCCTCAGGTCTCGGATATTGAAGTCCCAGGAAAGACAATTAGTGCTCAGCCTATTTCTATTTCATTAAAAACCACAAAAGTCTACCTCCACAAGTGGCAGTATCCTATCAAGTCACAGGCACATCGAGGCCTTCAGCCTCTTATATATAATAAGTTTCTTAAATATGGTCTTTTAGAGTCAGGCGTTGTGGTGCACACTTGTAATCCCAGTACTTGGGAGGCTGAGACAGGAGGATCCGGGTTCTCGGCCACCCTCAGCTACTTAGAGAGGTCCTCTGAAACTTAGTGAGACCCTGTTTCAAAATAGGGAATAAAAAATATGGCTGGGGGTGTAGTTCAGAGGTAGAATGCCCTTGGGTTCAATCCCTAGTACCAGAAAAAAAAAAAAAGTCTTCTAGTCCGCTGCTTCTCCCCATGCCACACACCCATTCTCCTGGTGTTAAAGCCAAATGGGGACTTCTGGGAAGATGGTGACTGAGGGAAATTACATATCTCAGTCTTGCTGACACTCAAAACCAAATTGCCATGAGGACAGCATCTTGACAAGAGAAAAAGGCAGCAGAAACAAAGCCAGAAGATAGAACAGAAGACAGCAAAATACCCTATGCACCTCCCCTGCGAAACAGCTGAGGCCGTGGGGACCCGGGTGGTGCCATCTTGCCTAACCATGCTGGGACTGCTGGTGGCACTGTGACCTGCAGAAACCCCCAGCAAAGAAGCCAAAGACTTCTGCAGAAAAGCAGCAAAAAATTCAACAAAAAAACTAAAATTGAAAAGCGACAGAATGAGAACTAAAAAGAGCAGAGGACTGTATAAGCTCTCTGTGCTTCCCACCTGGGGAACGGAGCCCGGCAACACTGGTGCTATCTTAGCCAGGCTGCACCATTGCTGGTGGCAGCTGACACCACAGCTTCCAGAGACCTCTAGGAAGAAACTGTGGATTGTCCTGAGGCCACTGACTACAGACCATCAGTGAAAGCTGTTAGAATTTCACTCCGTGCTCGACAGAGACCCAACTGGATCTGGACACAGCAGCTGCATTGAACCTATCGCTTCTAGCAGTGATCCAGAGCAGTGAACAGCACCTGTCAGATTAACCAGCTGTTCCAGCAGGAAATGGCTGTTCCCTAACACAGGGACTTGTGTGGCAAGGATATTGACTTTTGGGGGCCCGAGACTCTGCAAATCACCTTGGCAGAAGTGGGGATGGCGACTACTGTTGGAAACAGCAGAAACGTGATTCAGCAAATTGCCCCTAGAGGCAGGTAGGGGGGAACTGCAGTCAGCAGTTTGAGGAGCCCTGGCAGAGTTCCTAAGGATCACCATGGGACATCTTTCTCTACTGTCTGGGGAATGTAGCTCAGCCTACTGAGTTGCAGGCTCTGAAAGCAGTAAATTTGCACCTGGCCATGTTTGAGTGCTACACCAGCACAAGCACTGGAGGTCAGCAAGGGCCCCTGGGAGTGTGGCACCCCAGGACAGGGGTGGTGTCCCTGGGACTAAGGAACAGAGCAACCCAAGCCTGGAATTGTGGAATCTCTCCTTGCCAGACCTTGGTCTTAGGGCAGAAAACAGCAAAAGCGCCACCTGGACCAGACCGTACCAAGAGGCCAGGGACCCTGCAGCGTATCACTTGATCCCAGCCCCAAGCTGGGAATTCAATACTCTCTCTGCCAGCAGAGTTTGTACCTGGCATGCATGTATGCTAGTGACTGAAAGTATCTCACATGACCATAACAAGTAGACCTGGAGTGGTGTCCCAGGGGCCATCAAAATCAGCAAGCTGGGCCATAAATTTGGAACATAGCGATTGCTGGCTTTGCTGAGCCTAAGCCCACAGGTCACAGAGGCCAGAAGTCAGCACTCTGCAGTATTATGGACTCACAGTCAGCAGAGCAGCAGCAGTCTCTGGGGTGCATTAAGTACCAACCAAGAGACTGTAGGCTCTGAATAGAACATCATAGTCTTGGGCCCTGTGGAGTTTGGGCCAGGAGAACACTGGCCTGCAGCCATTCAGAGACTCCTGTTTGCTTGTACTAAGAATTATATCTAGATAAAGAGGCTTTGGGGGACAAATTAAAAACTTTGATTATCTGAGTCAGATTGGTAGAGGTGAAGATATACACCCAGCATAGATCTTTTTATAAAGGCATAACAAATAAACACACTACTCACACACAAAGAGCAAGAAGATACCAAGACAACAGAAACACAAACCCGAGAACTCTGAAAATCTGAGGACAGGAATAGTGAAGAAATAATAAACTCCTACAACTCAACAACAATGGAGATCACTAATACTGATCTGCAAGAAATGCAAGAAAGAGAATTCTGAATTTTGATGTTCAATATTATGAAAGGCCTCAAAGAAAGTGTTCAGTAAATTAAGGAGGAAATTGAGGCTTTAAGAAAGAGCCAGAAAGAGGCTGTGAATGAAATGAAGGAGTCAATAAATGAAGACAGCAATAGAAACTAACTCTGGAAGTCTAGACCACATGGAAAACAGGGTATCACTCCTGGAAGACAGTTCATTCAAAACCGAAAGCACAGTCAACAGTATACAGAAGACATTACAACAACATAACCTATACATTCAACAAATATGAGAAAATATGAAACGTCCAAAACTTATGTATAAAAGGCATTGAAGAAGGTCTAGAAGCACAGACCAAGTGAATCAGAAATCTCTTCAGAGAAATAATTTCAGAGAATTTTCCAGAAAAAGACTTGGCCAAGGAAAGAATCTTAAAAGCAGCAAGAACAAAAGAACATTAAGGGACAAAACAATAAAAATCACTCCAGACTTCACAATCCAAGTCATGAATGCCAGGAGGGACTGCTATGGAGTACTCCAGACCCTGGAAGAAAACAACTTCCAACCAAGACTGATACATCCAGCAAAGATATTCAGAATTGATGGAGAGCCGGGTGTATTGGTGCACACTTGTAATCTCAGTACTTGGGAGACTGAGACCAGAGGATCAGGGTTCATGGCCAGCTTTAGCTACTTAGTGAGGCTCTGGACAACTTAGACCCTGTTTCAAAATAAAGAATAAAAAAATAGGAATGTGGCATGTAACAAGCTTGGAGGTAGAATGCCCCTGGGTTCAATCTCCAGTACTGCCTTCCCCCCCCCCCCAAAAAAGTGGAGATACAAAAACATTCCAAGATAAGCAGAATCTTAAAAAATTCATTGTTACCAAGCTAACACTAGAGAAAATAAATTGTAGAGAAGAAAAAAGAAGCAAATTTTAGAACCAGAGAAGAGGTGAACTCTACCAGGTAGGCAACTAACCAAAGGAGAAATAATACTATATCAGACACAATATAGAACACAAAATGACAGGAAACAAAATCATATTTCAATAATAACACTGAATATCAAAGGTCTTAATTCTCCAATTAAAAGACAGACTGGCAATGTGGATTAAAAAAACAATCCAACTATATGCTGCTTGCAAGAAACTTACCTTACAGCTAAAGATATCCACATACTAAAGGTGAAAGGATGGAAAAAGATATTTCATGCAAATGGAGACTGAAAACAGGCAGGGATAGCAATGCTCATATCTGACAACACAGACTTTAAGCTAAAACACATCAGAAGAGACAAAGCAGGGCACTTCTTTTAATAAAAGGAGCAATCCAGCAAGAAGATGTAATGATAGTAAACATTTGTGCTCCAAATGTGCCCACATTTGTAAAACAAACTTTTTGAGACATTAGGTCTCGAATAGACCCAAATACAATAATATTGGGAAACTTCAACACACCACTCTCACCACAAGATCGATCTTCCAGACAAAAGATGAGTAAAGACTCATCATACTAAAAGAACATCATAAACCAAATGGACCTAATAGACATATTAGGAATATTTCAACAAACAGCAGCTGAATACACATTCTTCTCAGCTGCCTATGGAACATTCTCCAAAATAGACTACATCCTGGGCTACAAGGAAAGCGCCAGCAAAGTAAAAAGTTGTAATATAATTCCTTGCATCTTTTCAGATCACAACAAAATGAAAGAAATAAACAACAGGAAGACCAAAATAAATTACATAAATACATTGAGACTGTAAGATACACTCCTGAATGAGGAATGGATCAGAAGAGAAATAAGTGGAGAAATAAAAAATTCCTGGAATTAAATGAAAATAGAGAAACTACATACCAAAATCTACGGGGCACTTTGAAGGCGGTGTTAAGAGGAAAATTTATAGCGCTGAGTGCCTACATAAGTAATGGAAAGTCACCAAATAAGCCACCTCATGACACACTTCAAGGACTTAGAAAAACAGAAACAGTCCAATCCCAAAGCCAGCAGAAGGCAGGAAATCATTAAAAATCAGAGCAGAAATAAATGAAATAGGGAATAAAAAGACAATATATAGGATCAACAAATCAAAAAGCTGGTTCTTTGAAAAGATTAACAAGATAGACAAGCCCCTAGCCAACTAGCCAAAAGAATCAACCCAAATTATTAAAATCAGAAATGAAAAAGGTGACACCACCACAGACAGTGGGGAAATTCAGAGGATTATCAGAAACTATTTTGAAAATTTATATTCCAATAAACTGGAAAACGTAGAAGAAATCAACAGATTTCTAAACACATACAACCTGCCTAAATTGAGCCAAGTGGATATAGAAAACCTAAACTGACCAATAGCCAGCAAAGAAATAGAAACAGCAGTAAAAATTCTGCCATCAAAGGAAAGCCCAGGTCCAGATGGGTTTCCAGCTGAATTCTACAAAACCTTTACAGAAGATCTAGTCCCAATACTTCACAAGTTATTCTGTGAAATTGAAAGGGATGAAATTCTTCCAAACTCATTCTATGAGGCCAGTATCACATTAATATAAAAACCAAATGAAAAGCCGGGCATGGTGGCACACGCTTGTAATCCCAGCATTTGGGAGGCTGAGACTGGAGGATCTGGGTTTGCAGCCAGCCTCAGCTACCTAGTGAGGCACTCTGCAACTTCGTGAGACCTGGTTTCAAAATAAAGAATAAAAAATAGGGCTAGGGGTATAGCTCGAAGGTAGAAAGCCCCTGAGTTAAATCCCTAGTACCGCAAACAAACAAATGAAGATACCTCAAGAAAAGAAAATTTACAGACCAATATCATTGATGAAAATCGATGCAAAAATTCTAAACAAAATACTAGCCATGAGTATTCAAAACCACATCCCCAAAATTGTACAGCATGACCAAGTTGGTTTCATCCCACAAAAGCAAGGCTGGGTCAACATATGCAAATAAATACATGTTATTCACCACATAAATACAACTAAGAACAAAAATCACATGATCATATCAAGAGATGCTGAAAAAGCATTTGACAAAATTCAACATCCATTCACGCTAAAAACATTGCAGAAAATCGGAATAGAAGGAACATATCTCAACATCATTATGGCAATATACAATAAACCCAAAGCCAGCATCATATTGAATGGGGAAAAACTGCAGGAATTCCCTTTAAAATCAGGAACAAGACAAGGATGCCCACTATCACCACTCCTTTTCAATACAGTCCTCGAGACTCTTGCCAGAGCAATAAGACAAAAGAAGGATATCAAAGGAATTCAAATAGGAAAAGAATAATTAAAATTATCATTATTTGTAGATGACATAATCCTATATCTAGAAGACTCCCCCCCCCCAAAAAAAAAAAAAACCAAAAGACTACTAGAGCTGATTAATAAATTCAGCAAAGTAGCCGGATACAAAATCAACCTAAAAAATATTTTCTATATGCCAACCATGAATCCACAGAGAAAGATACAGAAAACAATTCTATTCACAATAACCTCAAAATTAATAAAATACCCAGGAATAAAACTAACCAAAGAAGTCAAAGACCTTTATAATAAAAATTATAAAAGACTAAAGAAAGAAATTTTAGAAGATCTTGAAAGATGGAAAGATCTCCCCTGCTCTTGGTTAGGCAGAAGAAATATCATCAAAATGGCCATTCTACCAAAAGTGATCTACAGAATCAATGCAATCCCTATCAAAATACCAATGTCATTTTTCATAGACTTAGAAAATTCACATGAAGAAAGAAAAGACCCAGAATTGCAAAAGCACTTCTCAGCAATAAGAACTATGCAGGAGATATCACAATTCCTGACCTCAAATTATACTATAGAGCTATAGTGATTAAAATAGCTTGGTACTGGCACAAAAACAGGCACATAGACTAATGGAACAGAAGGGAAGATACAGAAACAAATCCACACACTTATAGCCAATTGATCCTTGACAAAGGTGCCAAACACGTACACTGGAAAAAAGATAGCCTTTTCAACAAATAGTGTTGGGAAAGCTGGTTATCCGTTTGTAGAAAATGGAACTAAATTTATACCACTCACCCTGCACAGAAGTCAATTCGAGATGGATCAAAGACCTGGAAGTTAGACCAGAGATGGCGAAGCTACTAGAGGAGGGTATAGGTTCAACACTCCAACATATAGACACAGATAGAAACTTCCTCAGCAAGACCCCCAAAGCTCAGAAAACCAAAACAGGAATAAGTGGGATGACAGTAAACTAAGAAATTTCTGCACATCAAAGGAAACCATTAAGAGTCAAAAGAGAACACCCACAGAATGGGAGATCTTTACCAGCTATTCCTCTGATAGAGGATTAATATCTAGAATATACAAAGAAATTAAAAGACTTTACACTAGAAAAACAAATAACCCAATCAAGAAATGGGCAACTGGATTGAATAGACACTTCACAAAAGAAGAGATACAAATGGCCAATAGATACATGAAAAAATGTTCAACATCATTAGCAATTAGGGAGATGTAAATCAAAACTACATTGAGATTCCATCAAATCCCAATCAGAATGGCAATCATCAAGAAGTCAAATAACAATAAATGTTGGTGAGGATGTGGGGAAATAGAAACTCTTCTACATTGTTGGTGGGATTGCAAACTAGTTCAGCCGCTATGGAGATCAGTGTGGAAATTCCTTAGAAAACTGGGAATGGATCCACCATATGATCCAGCTATACCACTCCTGGGTATCTTTCCAGAGAGGTTGAAACCAGAGAATTACAGTAATATATGCATACCCATGTTCATAGCAGCACAATTCACAATAGCCAAATTATGTAATCAACCCAGGTGTCTATCAACAGATGCATGGATCACAAAACTATGGGAAATACACACAATGGAATTCTACTTAGCAATAAAGAATAAAATAATGTCATTTGCAAGAAAATGGACCTAGAGAACAGTATGTTAAGTGAGATGAGCCAGTCACAGAAATGAAGGGACATATGTTTTCTTTAATATGCACAAGCTAGGGAGTAACTGGGATGCCAAAGGGACTCCAGATAATGGAGGAGAAACCTCAGTGGAGCCAGGGAGGTGGTCTAAGGGAAGGGAAGGGGGAAGACTGATGTTCATTATTGGAAATACTAACATTGAGTGTGTGTAGATATGTGAAAATCTCAGTATTATTCTCAGTCCTTTGTATGGGAAGGGAGGAGACAGAGAGGTAGGGGGGCATCAAGTGCTGTGTGCATGTATGTCAATATCAACATGATTTACATTATGATGTGTGATGATAATGCACCAATAAATCACATTAAAAAATAAAGCCAAATGGGGACTATTGATTATTTCAAGATTTAAGGGCTTTTAATGAAGCTGTACTTCCACTACACCCTATAGTTCCTAATCCACATACTATTTTGACTCAGATACCAAGTGGATATAAATAATTCATGGTCTTAGATCTCAAGAATGTATTCTGTATTCCAATGCATCCGAATTCGCAATATCTGTTTTCTTTTGAGTGAACTGACCCTGACCACATGGAAACTACTCAGTACACTTGGACAGTACTGCCTCAGAGTTTTAGAGACAGCCCCCATCTGTTTGGAAACGTTCTAGCAAAGGACATACAATCTTTAACTCTTAAAAGAGGAGCTCTGCTTCAGTATGTAGATGATTTCATATACAGTTGTACTAAATAGGACTCTGATAACAATATTGTAAAGGTAATTAATCATCTGGGAGCTGCAGGATACCTAGTTTCTCTACAAAAAGCACAGACTTTTTTTTTTTTTTTTTTTTACCTTGCAGCAAAAGGTAAAATATTTGGGCCATATCTTACTCCAGGAGAACGAACTCTCACCCCTGAGAAAAAGGAAGCCCTTTTAAAGATAGTATCACCCCAGATCAAGAGGCAGCTTAGAACCTTCCTGGGTATGGCTGGATTTTGCAGAATTTGGATTCCAAATTTTGGGCTTATAGCTAAACCACTCTATGAGACCACCCAAGGGCCTGATCATGAGCCCCTAGAGTGGTTGGGAAAACAGCAAGAGTCCTTTCAAAAATTTAAGACCTTACTGTTGTCTGCCCTGGCCCTGGTAATCCCTGACTTAAGTAAGCCATTTACACTCTATTTAGCAGAAAAACAAGATATGGCCTTAGGGGTCCTTGTTCAAAAACTAGGAGGTATTCCAAGACCTGTGGCTTATTTTTCTAAACCATTAGATTCCGTGTCACAGGGATGGCCTGATTGTCCATGGGCTGTGCCTGCCACAGCACTCCTGGTGGAAGAAGCTGCTAAATTATCTTTAGGACACTCACCAGGTTCAGAGTGTTCTTAACATTAAAGGGCATCAGTGGCTAACTGGAGAACGGCTAACTAAATATCAAGCCCTCTTGTTAGAGTCTCCAGAGATTCTCAAGGTTTGCCAAACCTTAAACCCAGCAACTTTACTTCCCATTCGAGGAAAAAAAGATTATTTAGTCCACTCTTGTGTAGAAACTATAGAACAAGTGTATGCTAGTAGGCCTGATCTTGGTGATCAGCCTCTATATGACCCTGATATAGAATGGTTTACTGATGAAAGCAGCTTCATGAGTGAGGGAACTTGAAAATCAGGCTATGGAATAGTAAGGAATTAATAGAGGAAAAGCCACCTCAGGGCAAAAGGCTGAAATAATTGCCCTCACTCGAGTTTTGCAATTGGGAAAAGACAAATGTATATACTGATTCTAAGTACGTGTTCTTCGTCCTTCATGCACACTCTGCCACTTGGAGGCAAAAAGGACTTGCAATAGGGAAAAATTCTCCCATCAAGCATGTTCCTGAAATCCTCTTCTATGTAGAGGCAGTGTAGTTACCTGCCCAGGTATCGGTAATACACACCAGAGGACACCAGAAAGACGTTTCCTCCATAGCACAGGGAAATGCATTAGCAGATAGAAATGCTAAACAAGCAGCACTTCCTAGCATTTCAGAGATGGTTTTAATCCCTCTTGCCCCAGGTTTAAGTGCAAGCCCATCTTATGCTGAAACTGAAAAGAAATGGGCAAGTCAGCATGGATATAAACCAACTGAGAATGGCTGGTAGGCTAGGGAGGAAGACCATAAATACTTATTACCCCAGGCTGACCAATGGGAAAATATTAAAGGATTCCATGACTTATGCCATCTGGGAAAATGGGCACTGACCACTTTGATTGCCCATACCTTTGGAGAAAGAGGCCTTGAGACTACCATTCAAGAAGTCATAAGGGCTTGCTCCCTTTGCTTCCATAATAACTCAGGGAGGGGAGCCAGACCACCGCTATTGCTTAACACAGTACAATGGGGCACATTCCCTGGAGAAGACTGGAAAATGGACTTCTCCCAGATGCCTCCATGCTAAGGATAGAGATATCCCCTGTTTTTTGCTGACACATTTTCTGTGTGGGTAAAAGCATATCCTACCCAAACTGAAAAGGCCCAAGAAGTTATTAAGGCATTATTAAAGGAAATTATTCCTAGATATGGGCTCCCCAGGTCACTCCAAAGTGGAAATGGACCTTCCTTTATCTCAAAGGTAACCCAGGAGGTTTCATGAGCTCTGGGCATAACTTATTATCTCCATAGCTCCTGGCCTCCTCAACCATCAGGAAAGGTGAAAAGGGCTAACATAAATTAAAACCACCTTGGGAAAGCTATGCCAAGAGACCTCAGAGCCCTGGTTACACTTACTACCCATTGGGCTACTGAGGATTAAAATTGCTCCTAAAATCTCTCTCCAACTGATTCCTTATGAAATCCTTTATTGAAGGCCTTTTCTAACTTCAGATCCTGTCACTGACCCTAAGACCCAGGAAATGATTAGATATGTTATTAACTTGGGGCAAATACAAAATGCTTTATTGGAATATGGAAATAAGATTCTTCCAACTCTTGATAATTTAACCTACCTGACAAAAGGACAACCAGGTGATTAAGTCTTACTCAAAACCTGGAAAAAGGACTCACCCTGAGATCAGCTTCTCCCAAAGTGAAAGGGTCCTTTCCAGGTTCTTCTTAGCACTCCCACAGCTGTTAAGCTACAGGGACAAAATTCCTGGATTCATATGTCTAGAATTCAACCTGTCCCTCTTGAGACTTCACAGAATCAAGGCCCTGAAATCAGGAATAAGCCTCCAGATGGTAAAAAGACCTGCAAATTCTATTCCTGTGAGCCTTTAGAAGACTTAAAAGTACTATTCACGGGACCCTCCCAAACACTTTCTATGAAGCCAATATCACATTAATACCAAAGCCAAATAGAGACAGCTCAAGAAAAGAAAACTATAGGCCTATATCACTGATGAACCTAGATGCAAAACTGCTAAACAAAATACTAGCAATGCGCATTCAAAACCACATCAAGAAAATTATCCATCATGACCAAGTCGGGTTCATCCC
>PVLC010040582.1:0-13777 GCA_004027655.1 Graphiurus murinus
GTAATTACACAATCATATCAAGGTCACTCACCGAAGTGAACCTGAGGGGGAGGGAAGGGGAGGGGATTGGGGTGGGAATTGGGGAAAGGGTCAAATGAGAACTATGTGCAAATATGTTGTTAACAACCCGTACTTAACAAGGATGTATGTTATATTGCACGAATTACTACAATAAAAAAAAAATTAAAAAAAAAAAAAAGAAAGTTGAAAAACAGTTTTAGAGAAGAAGTCTTATGATTTATTGAGGAACTCATGTATTCTAGACATATTGTAACATCTCACCAAATCATATGATACCAAGTAAAATCTCTGATGCTAAGGGTAACTGCCTGATAAGTAGAAAATAGCATGCCTAACCAGACCAAATCATTTGACACAAATAGTCAAAATAACTGCCCATGCAAAAAGATTTTGAAAAAAAATGAGTACTTTTATCTGAGAGGCAAACACAAATTGATACATTCCACTTTTATATTTTAATATTCTGATTCCTACAAACACAATTCAATTTTAAAGCAAAACAATGATAATGATGATATCACTTAATATTTTTCTTCACAATATATAGATTATAAAACACAGACTCATTTAGTAGTTTTTCTAATGCCC
This sequence comes from Graphiurus murinus, assembly GCA_004027655.1. NCBI lineage: Eukaryota > Metazoa > Chordata > Mammalia > Rodentia > Gliridae > Graphiurus > Graphiurus murinus. The sequence goes on from PVLC010040582.1 coordinate 610, forward strand.
ACAGATATATTTTGTGCATTTAATCACTTCTTGATCCAACACTCCATTGCTTCTGAAGCAATCAGTTTGTATGGGTATATAAAATTCAACTGCATCTCATCTCATTTATGCTTGTACCTGAACCATATAACTCTTACTTTCTATAGTGGTGTTCCTCTAATGTTATGGCATAGTTCAAGAGTGTTATTATCTCATGAGTAGAATTGCTAGATTGCACTTAAAATGATACATTATGCGCAGGTAAATTTCAGATTAATCGTGAATAATTACTTAGTATAGCCATGTCCCAAATACTGGATGGTACACATCCACATAGTATTTGGGACATGCTTATAATTTTAAAAATTGTCATTTATCTGAAATTCAAACTCAACAGGGCATCCTGTGTTTTATTTGGCAATCGTACCTGAAAGGCAACATATGGTAAGTACACTGTAGGTACTGATGGTGGTTAAAGGCTCCCTTTTGGTACTTTTGTTCTCTTTTTTGTCATTTGGGTGAAAAATTCTCAGATGTTTTCTACACAGTATTTCAGAAAACTCTAATGGAATGACACCCCTATTGCACATGGCCATACTAGCTCAATATCATATACTTGTATTAGTATTCCCTCGTTTCCATTTGCCCTCCCGAGACTCTCATTTCTGTTTTCTGGGTTCATTACATCTCCAATTTAACTGCATAAAATCCCTTTTCTCATCCTCTTTTGTCTAGGACAACTCAGCCAAAATATATTACTGACAAATTTCATAAAATTTTATTAATGTTAGAGCTGAAAGATCATACTGCTACTTAGAGGCATATCTGAAACTTGAACTTGGATCTTCTGACATCCATCAAATGTCCCTTCAACTAGAAGGCCATGCTTACAATAATTTTATATTGCTCTTTTAAAAGGAAAATCAGTTTAATATTTATGTAAAAGTGGTATGATAATTCCTTTTGCAATAGAAAACACAGATACTGCATTTTACAGCAAAAAAAAAATTCTCCAAATCACACTACACAAACTACTAACACTAGTAAATGGGAACAGGTTATTCACAAACACCTTTCAATCCATCTACATACTGACAAAAAATAAATACAGGGAAAAAAGGAAATTATACAGAGTAAACCTTCCATCTACTGACAATTGAGTACATGAAATCCCATGGATTCTTCAATCCTCAACTGCTCAAGTCCATAAAATTATGTAATGTTTCCAAATAACCTATGCATACACTCTTGTGTGTTTAAAATAAACTCTAGATTACTTATAATATCTAAAACAATGTAAATACTGTGAAAAGAGGGTCCATATTCATATTGTGTTATTTAGGGAATAATGGCAAAGAATTCACCTGTAAATATTGAGTACAGAGGCATTTTTTTTCTATTTTCAACCCAAAGTTGTTAAAATGCCCATATAATGAAAGACCATTTGCAGATTGAATGTAATCCCTACCAAAATTCTAATGTTATTATTCAAAGAAATAAAAAATAACTCCTAAAATTTATATGGAATCACAAAAGACTCAAAATAACCAATGCAAAAACAAAAAGAACAAAGCTGGCAACCCCAAAATAAACATAGCTGACTACATCACATTATTGATATAAAAAATTAATCACGAAGATACAAGAATCAAAAGAGCATGATCCTTGCATCAAAACAAACATATCATCTAATGAAATAGCCAAGAAATAAACCCATACATATGTAATCAATTGACTTTCTTTTTTAAATTTTTTTATTTTAGTAATTCGTGCAATATAGTATACATCTTTGTTAAGTACAAATTGTTAACAACATATGTGCACACAATTCTCATTTGACCCCTTCCCCGATTCCCACCCCATTCTCTCTCCCTCCCTTCCCCTAAGGTTCACTTCAGTGAGTGACCTTGATATGATTGTGTAGGTACATCATGTGCTTTAGGGTGTCCCTTTGCCCCATGCATCCACTACAATTAAATCAACTTCTTTGCTTATCAATTGACTTTCAATAAAAGTACCAAGAACATACATTTGGAAAAGGACACTCTTTTCAATAAATGCTTTTGAAAAAACTGAATGTCCACAAACATTAAGAATGACAATGGACATTTACCTTTCCCCTTTTATAAGAATAAACTAAAAATGAATTAAAGATAAAACCTGAAAATACAATCATATTAGAAGAAAATGTAGGGGAAAGGTTTTGTGACATTGGTCTTAGAAGAAATTTCATGACTATAATCCATCCTTAATAAATAAAATGAAAGTAAAGACAAATGTCATTACATCAGACTAAAAAGCTTCTGCACAGAAACAACCAGTAGCAATCAGCAGAGACAACCTACAGATTAGGAAAAAATAATTATAAATCATACATCAGGGGCTAATATCCAAAATGGACAAGAAGCTCAAATTACTCAACAAAAATAAAATAGATAGTTATCTTTAAAATGAGAAGGGGTTTGGAATGCAGATCAGTAGTAGAGTAGTTGCCTGGGATACATATGGCTCTAGTTGACATCTGAGCACCACAAAGAAAACTAGGGAAAAATACTTTAATAGACTATGCTGAAAAGAAGGCATGTAAATGGCCAACAAGTACATTAATAATGCACCTCTAATCATTAGAAAAATGCAAACTGAAAGCAGAATGAGATATGACCTCACACTTGTTAGATTGTCTATTATCAAAATGTTGAAAGATAAGTGTTGAAGAGATATAAAGAAAAGTGAACCTTATTCAGTTTTTTATTGTAAATTGGTATAGCCATTTTGGAAAAGAGTATGAGTTTTTTCAAAACACTAAAATAGAATTACCATATGATTCAGTAATCCCACTACTGGGTATATAACCAAAGAAACTGATATCTGTATGTTCAATGAACATCTACACTCCTATATTCTTTATTCACAATAGCCGAGTAATAGAAATAATGTATGTCCTTCACAGAAAAATGGATCAAAATGTGATCTGTACACATATACACAGTGAAATGCTACTCAGCCTTAAAAGAAGAAAAATTATTCGGGACAACATTGATCAATTAATTTTTAATGGTAGAAGACATTGTGTTTAATGAAATATGAAAGAAGCTAGACACACAGGTAATACAAGTATTTTATAATCACACACATATATATAATATACACATATATAATCTAAAATATTATATATATATACATATATATTTATAATCTAAATGTCAATCTCATAGAAGTAGAGAATGGCAGTTAACAAAGTTTGTGAAGGTATGAGGAGTGGATGGAGAAAGGACATAGTTCAGTCAACTTGTATAAAGTTACAGTTAAATAGGAGAAATAAGTTCTTGTGCTCTATGTCACAAAAGATGGTTATAGTAAATAATATATCATATATGTCAAAATACCTAAAAGAGAAGATTTTAAATGTTCTCACCACCAGAAAATAATAAATATTAAATGTGATAATTATGCTGATTACTCTGATTTGATTATTCTAATATATATACATATATTGAAATGCCACATTATGTGACACAAATATATATAATTATTATTTATCAATAAAATAAAAAATCATAAAAAGGTAAGAAAAAGGGAAATTAGGAATGATTCACTTCAGATACATGGTTCTTTACCTCAAGAGATGGATTTTTAAGAAATACTCTTCTAAGAATAATAATATAGATCATAACGTGAAGAAATTGAAGTCAATATTAGTTTTAATTAAGGTGAAGACATTAACTCCCTTCATTTTCTCCTCTCTCCCTGGCTGTTCATCTCTCAAGTTTTGTGAATTATGTTTTGTGAATAATTTTATACTGTCAAGGTTTTAATATGCATGTCCTATTTCGTGATTATATTTTCCATATTTTCTTTTCCACTAGTTATATGCTTCAATATACTCAATGTATTCAAATCTAACTGATTCCTGATTCTCAGGTTTGCCATTTCTAAAGTGTTTTTTTTGTTAATATCTTTATTGATTATAGATTTCTTCAAACAATTTTTTGTTTGCTTGCTTGTTTTAAAGAAGTGTGTTTAATGCTGTATTCTCTTAGTTCTTTTTGTGTGTGTGTGGTACTGGGGATGGAATCCAGGGGCATTCTACCTCTGAACTACACCCCCTGTCCTGATTTTTATTCTTTATTTTGAAACAGGGTCTCACTAGGTTGTGGAGGGCCTCACTAAGTAGCTGCGACTGGCCAAGAACCCAGATCCTCTTGTCTTAGCATCCCAAGTACTGGGATTACAAGCATGTGCCACCACTCCCAACTCTCTTAGTTCTTTTAATTTTGAGAAAGTCTGTTTATTGTATTGATATTTGAATGATGTCTTTTCTGGTATAATATTTTTGGGTCTCACCTTCTTTTTCATAACAATTTAGAGGTATATGTTCATTAACTTCTGGTCATTAAAGTTGTGTTGGGAAACACAAAATGCAGTCATATTTTTTCTGCTTATAGGTAAGTAGCTTTTCTAGCCTCAATGTTTTCCATGACAGTAATACTACTTTGAAAAATGTTTATTCTCTTCCAATATTTGAAGTCTTCTTTTACAGAATTCAAGTTCTTGTTTTTTTTTTTTTCTTTCTAAAATTTTAAGTGTCTCTGGGAAATTTTACTTCTGTTTTTTGTTTGGACAGGGCAGTAATTATCACACAGTGTGTTGACACCACTGTCCTGTGATATTTTTTCAATGTTTTTATTCATAGGTAATACTAGGGTTGGTTTTTATCCCTTTCCTACAATTATTCCTTTATTGAGTTTTATTCCTTTCCTGGCCTACATTATTATCCTTTCAAGCTTCAATTTGAGAAATATTTTTTAGTGCTTTATCCAGTTTTTGGTACCATGAGAACATGAGGAAAGTTAAGGCTAAAACTGGCCCCAAATCGATATGCTTTGCTCCTCCATAAAATTTGAGGACTTGTGTGATGGTCTGGGTGCTGCAGTTGGTGCTTGCTGAAGCCCCTCCAATGAACAACTCTGGGTCCAAATTTTTATTTTTAGTATCAAGGTCAGCAGAGTAGGAGCCAGAAAATTCTCCTGAACTACAGCCAGCACCTTTATTTTATTAAAGTTAGAACGGCAAGGAAATCATGAGTTAAGTTTAGGGTTAAGGGCCAGATTTAGGGAGAGGCAATCACCAACTAGGTTTAGGGAGAAGCAGGCACTGGCCAGGTTTAGAGAAGGGCAAGGTAAACATTTCAGGGAGAATAGGAGATCATCAAAGTCCACCTTTTGGTCCGATATGGTCCAAGGAATTTGTTTGCTTATAGACAATCTCTAATCAGCATGTACTACGTACATGGCTAAGCTGGTCCGGAATGATGATCTCATTGCATGGGCTAAGATGTCTCCCAACAGGCCTGCCACTTTTTTCACCTCTTTTCAATAAATGAAAACTTTTTTCAGCACCAGATTAACTCTATATATGTGTGAGCATATAGCATTATCATAGCTATTTTGAGATTCCAATCATCCCTTCAATCAGATCAGTTCACAGGTCCAGAGTCTATTGCTGTCACTCTGGTCAGTTTTTCATTTTCTCCATTTTGCCTATTTCTTTCCAGTAGTCATTTCTACTCTATAAAATGAAAAGACAAAACATCCTTTACCATTAATTACTTCTCCAAGTTGTAGACCATTAAGGAGGACTTTTAGAATTGTGTCAACTATTCAGGAAGGCTGGGGTAGCATTTGAGGGCTTAGTTAGAAGCCAGGCTTCCCACACTAAACTATGACTTCAGTTTCTTTATTTGACAACTACTTTTTTATACTTTTTTGGTGCATTATAGTCTCACAACATAATGTAGTTCACAGTGATAGTTATATACATGCACACATCAGTTGGCGAGTTTTACCCAAGGTGCGTCCCTATTGACCCCCTTCCCCATACAAGATATTGAAATTGGCATTGGTATTCTCACATATGTATATATAACTCTTTTAAATGCATAAGTTATATCAACTCTTTATTTAGTTGATATTTACTTAAATCAAATATTCACAATAGCTACTTTTATTAGCTTTTTTTTCTTATTGGGGATGCAAAGTTTTATGGTAGAGTCATTTGACTTTATTATTGGGAAGTCCTCTACACTGCTCTTTCCAGAAAAATCTTAAAAGTCCTTGAATGTTTGCATTTTCTAGAAGAAGAATAGAATGGCTGTTTATTTTTAATCAGATCATTTAATTAAAATGTATTGGTGGTTACTGCTGGACCCTGCAACCCTCAACAGTAAAGGCTCATAAAATAATAGCCTCTAGCTGGACATGGTGGAGCATGTCTATAATCCCAGCATTTGGGAGGCTGTGAGAGGAGGATTTCAGGTTCTAAGCTAGCCTCAGCAATTTAGTGAGGGTCTCAGTATGTTAGTGAGACCGTATTTCCATATAAAAAAATTTAAAAAACAGTTCTGTAGGTATAGTGCCCCTGAGTTCAAACCCCCAGCACCACAAAACTAAACAAAATAATATTAGCAACCATGTGGAACACAATTTATTCCAGGAAGGCTTTGCCTTGAATAGAAATCCAATTGCAGCATTACTCAAAACCAGACTTAAATAAATCCAGTCAGTAGAAAAGAAATAGTTAGTTGCTACCAAACAGTCAAAACTAGCTAAAATAATTTGTTCATAAGAGTGGAGGTGGGAATCATTAATATTTCATTCTAAGCTGCAGTTTTCTCAGAAGCAAGATTAATAGAATTAATAGAAAAAGAAAAAAGAATAATTATCCAAAATAGTAAAAACTATCTGTATCTATTTAGAAAAATCACACAAATGAAAGTTTTTTTGCTTTAGTATTTATTAATTTTAATACTTTGATTAGTTTCTGATATTCAAGATCCTGAGTAACAATTATCTTTTTAAATTTTACAATACATTAATACAATTCCAAAGCAATGCTCACATTTCACAACTTTCTAGAAAATGATATTGAACCATTATTACATGGTGAAAATGTGCATATGCAAATGTGAAAACTCCACATCTTAAATCTGGTCATGACATTTTAGTTCTTACAGCATTTCCTCTTGATAGGGAGGAGCGTATTTTTCTTCTTTTCTCTATCATTGGATTTTGGACTCTCTCTTTCCCTCCCTCCCTCCATCCCTCCCTCCCTTCCTCTCTCCATCTCTTCTTCTCTCTCTCTCTCTCTCTCTCTCTCTCTCTCTCTCTCTCTCTCTCTCTCTCTCTCTTTCCATTCAGTAACAATTCAATTGATTAATCATATCCAGAAAATGGGCAATATAGAGTAAGAGAATTTCATAGATAGCTGCACTTTTGGAAATCAAATAATCCCATTCTAACTATTAGATGAGGAAACATAAGCTGAAGATGAGTAAAGTAATTGTGTAACAGTTACACAGTATGAGATCCATGATCAGAATTAGGACATTTTGATGCCTGGATGTTATGCTCTTTCTCTTGTGCTTGGCTACCTCCTAGATTTGACTAGTTGGTTGTTTGAAACAAAGTATAAAATATTTGTCAGAATTGAATTAATCAGGCAATGAGTGTGATTTTGTGAAGACCAAGAGTCATTCCTTAGCACAAACTTAGAATTCATGAGGTACCACTACAGCATCCTCTCCCCAGCCTCCATGGTTATTTTTTTATTCTACAGTAGTACCTTCTTTTCTTCTTTCCTCTTCTTCCTCATCCTTCCCTTGCATCCTTCTCCTTCTCCTTCTGCTTCTCCTTCTCCTTCTCCTTCTCCTTCTCCTTCTCCTTCTCCTTCTCTTCTTCTTCTTTGCATTTCTTCTTCAGATCAAATCCAAAGGCACTTGTACATTATGCTACATTCCAGGCCCTTCTTTCTTCTTCTTCTTCTTCTTCTTCTTCTTCTTCTTCTTCTTCTTCTTCTTCTTCTTCTTCTTCCTATTATTCTTATTCTTTTTAAAATTTATTTTGAGACAGGATCTCTCTACGTTTCCCAAGCTGGTATTCCACTACACTCTCCTGGATAGCTGGGATCATAAGTGTACCACAACATACCCAGCAAAAAGTTCTTATTCTATTAGAGACAACAAAGGCTGTGTGTGTGAGCAAGTGTGTGTGTGTGTGTGTGTGTGTGTGTGTGTGTGTGTGTTGGGAATATAACCCAGATCCTCACAAATACTATGGAATCACTCTATTATTGATTTACAACCTCAGCCCACAGCAGATTTTTAAAATATTCCCAATAAAGATTTTCTTGTGAAAATTCCCATGAAATTCAGTTTTTGACAGCTGTCAATTAACTCTTAAGGAGAATGTTTCTCTGTGGCACCATAACCCTCAGGACCCTTACAACATCAAGGACATCATCTACTCTTTCTATCAATGGCAAAACCCAGTATTAACTAATTTATCTATACAATTTAAAAGCAAACCTTGCTTGTGTAGTTGCTCTGTACCATGCTCGGTGCCAATTACTAGAGGAAGAAAAAGAAAGAAGGTCCCATTCCTGTCCTCAAACATTCATTAACGAGATCTTGAAAGACAAAAGAAAAAATTTGTTTTCAACAACAATAAATATATGAAACAACCATTTTATTCCTGAAAGATTTTCACCTCCTGGTTTAGAAACAAATTGAACAATTGTCCCTTTACTTAATCTTCTGAAACTGAAAATGTATTTTTACAATATAATTGCTCTGTGGATTGAAGGGCAATATTTTACACCACAGACTCATTAAACTACTCTGGTTTCTATAAATAAAAGCCCTTGGATGGATCAGCATGATAACTGACATAAATATCATTCATTTTTTAAAAATGGCAATTTTTCTGAGAATTATGTCTGCTACACAGATATATTGATTTGTTCATTTCCCCTTGGGGAGAAAAACAAGATAAACAAATTATACCATTCCACTTATTTTTTCAGGATGAATACCTATAGTTAGAATAATAATTTGATGGAAACATAAATACCATCTAGATAGTCATCCCTCATCAAGATACTATCCAAATATTATTTCTCATTACCAGGAGGGTAAACATAAAAGCTTACATTTTCAAACAACTTAGCTAATTTTAAGACACATAATTTTCATGTGTAAAATGAGTGCAGTAATTGAGTGCATGACAAAATATGCATGAAAATGTAGGTTCATATTTATGGTATGAATTTAATAAGAATGTTATAAAATTGAACAAAATCTTGTACGTATACATGAACCATTTGAAAAACATATGTGAACATGCTCCATGCAAAGAAAGAAATCACTGAGGTGAGATATTATATACTAATTAGCAAACATGTATAGGACATGTACTTTGCTTCAGAATTACTTCCTAAACTGAAGAATATTAAAGAACAGAAATGTATGTGGAGATTCAGGTAAGGTAGATGATTGCATTTAGGAAAAGTGAAAGTTCAGATATACTTTGATGGGAATAGCAGTGGAGGTAACATGGAATATGCAGACCAGAGGAGAAAAAACTTGGTGTGGACAATTGGTTTTACAACCAAAAGGGATAATTAATTCAACAAGGCAGTATTCATATTCTGCATAAATATGGAAGAGAGATTAGAGTTATCGAAAAATAGAACAACCTGAGTTGTATAATTGATGCCTCTCCTGTATCAGAGATGTTCAAGCAGGAAGGAAGATTGGCAAATCTTCAGATATACTCTATATTGTGATGATATTGCTTGATGCTTTGGTCTTTTACAAATTAATATATTTTGTACTCCATTACTATATTGACCATATTTTTGTTGTTGTTGACTTAAATTTCTTGGCAAAAGGAATTGCTTATTAGTTACGGATTTTAAGTCGCAAATGACAAATTCTAAAGCAGTTAAGCCAAAAGGAAAACATAAGGGGAGCACTCCATATAAGTGTGATAGTCATTTTATAGTTTTCTAGATCATAACACTCAGGTATGCATGATTCAAGTTTCTTACCCTCATCTACTAGTAGATGAATAACTTAAAATAATCTTTCTTGATCCCCCCCAAAAAAGAGAAATAAAAATGGAGAACATGTAAGTACTGCTGCATAAGATGTTACAGGAATTTCATGGAAGTTAACAACAAAATATGATGAGGCCTTAGGAAGCCTGGCTTTTTCTACATGATAGAAACCATCATTCCACAAGCCACAGGTTGTTTATAATATCCATTTAATAGAAATAAGCAAATTAGAATTCCTGAAAATAAATTGGCTCTTCCTGGTCTAAACAGTAATGACTCAATATTGGATTATCACAGTAGACTTGGTTACAGAAGGCCCATCACACTAGATCAAGTGACAAATCTTAAAGGAGATGACGGCTTGCTAGCTAGAAAGATGGCTTCAAATTTGTGTAACACAACTACACAATATAAATTAGCAAAAATAAAAGGATTACACTAATACAAGGAAAATGAGCATTTTATTTTCAAACACCTTAAAACATCATAAAATAATTGTTAGATCCTTATGTGCTGTCAAATATTGGAAAGTATTTGTAAACTGCTAACAATATATGAGTGTAATTCCTTTTCTTAGATATGTTTTAGAGTTTAAAGATCGAAAGAACTTTAAATGCATGTAAAGTAAAGTAACAAGTTTGATTCCTATTATAAGGACGGAGCTGTTTCAGAGGTATATGTTACTAGGCTACCACTCATCTTCCTACATACTGTATTTCCTCCCTAATATAGAGGAACAAAGACTAAAATGTCCCATTTTGCCAATATCACTTTATAAGCTTTTAAGAATATCTTTCAAAATAGCACATTAATAGCTATTGAATGTTGGAGATGTGAGGAGGAACAAATAACTTGGTCTTCAACAACAGAATTCTGTCATGAAAGTAGAATGCTAAACTCTTTAGTTTAATATCCATTATAAAATTTATACTTGTTATATTGTATCCAACATCTTATTCCTTTTACCACTAAAACAACAGTGTCATTGAAGTTTCTTACATATATTATTTCTTATATTTGACTCTATTTTTAAAAATTTCCCAAGATAAAATTAACCCATGAACCATAATAACTTTTGAAATGTGGAGATTACTAAGCCAACTTCCAAATGTCAGAAATGTTTGGAATAAATGGCTGTGTATCAGAGTATGAAGCAGAGTCTGAGTTAATGTTCTTGTTCAAGTGATTTTCTGGAGAGAGATGCTTTTATGAGGAGTGAGGGGAAATAAAAAAGATGAGGATAAGGAAGAAAGAAGGAAGCTCAGCAATAGGGTCTCATTTGGAAACTGGTAGCTCCATTGGACACCGTGAAGAAGTCCTGAAGTTGGATTCCACCAAAATTTGTTTCAACTTGAGGAATGAGGCCACTCTTTGCATCATGTGTCAGTCAGTCACTGGTTGTGATCTGTGTCCAATCCTAGAAACAGGTGTTATTTAATATCTAGAGCATTATGACTCCCAGTGAGCTATGGGCAAAAACAACAACAACAAAATTGTGGGCTGTCAGCCAAAACCCAATACAAATAAAAGATAGGTTCACTGACCAGAAAATGTCGTAGGTATGAGATACTAACAGTATTCTTTCAGACATTTTCATCAAGATAGGTGACAAAAGTCACTACAAAATGTTTTGAAGAAAGCAAATATCAGCTAGAATACATCTAGAAGTCCTTTCACATTTGCCAAAAATAGAAATGATATCCCTGGGAAATAGGAGGTAAATATATTGCATTAGTTTTCAAGAGCTTCTATAACAAATTAGCACAAACTGTTTGACATAAATAATGGAAATTTATTTTGTCACAATTCTGAAAGCCAGAAATCCAAAATCAAGGTGGTGGCAGAACTGATTCCTTCTGAGGGGTGTGAGGCCAGGGTCTGTTCCAGATATCTCCTTGGAATATAGATAATATCTACATATTCACCTGTCTTTCTCCTGGTATGTATGATTATTTCCAAATTCCCCATTTTTAAAAGCATATCAATTATATTAGAAGACACATCCTTCTGAAATCACATTAACTTGATTACCTCTTCAAAAATATATCTCCAAAAAAGATAACATTGTAAGTTACTGGGGCTTAGGATTTCAAGATATAAATTTGGGAATGGACAGAATACAATCCATAGGAGACATCTCTGAAAATTATGATCACATATTATCTAGATATAAATTAGGTATCTTTGAGCAGGAGTTCAATCAATTTTAATTTTTTGAAGTATTTTTAATGAATCTGAAAATCTCTTACCAATATGACCCAAAGTTTCCACTGACTCCATCCCATTTACTTGACTCATTTAACCTACAGACATTCCAGGATAATGTAGTTAATGTAAATAAAGATTATTATTACTTAGCACATTGATAAACTTACTGGAGAGATTTTTTAAATGTTAACCTTTTACCTATCAAGATCTATTTACATTTATCAGCAATCTACTTTCAGATAGTAAATATTAACACTTCAGTGAAAACTCCAATACAATTACTTTCCATATACTGTCAAGTAAATTAACTTGCCTATAGAGAAAAGTCCACTTAGTATGTTGGTGAAAGATAAAAGAAGAGAACTAAAGTAAAATAATAATTAACATATTAAAAGAAAAGGTAAATAAACCAATATTAACTGAGCACCCACTCTATATATCTAAGACACTTTGAATAGTTCATCTCATTGAAACTTCACAGAAATCCTTTGGAATAGGTGTATCCTTCCTTTTAATTTTTCATACATGTAAACTGAATCTCAAAATGGACAAATAAATTATGCATATTTATTAGCAGCAGAGCCCATATTTGAATCCTTATATGTCTCATTTCAAAGCCTCTGACCAGCAACCAGAACACTTTTCAGTGTATAAGGGATCATATTTAAATTAACAACTCTAACAACACCAGGGATCCATGGAGTCACAAACTTAGAGGATTAGGACCAGAAATTATTAACTATTCATTATGAATTGATTAAAAACCTGTACCATGCAAAATATAATTCTAGTTGATGCTCACTGTATGCAGTATCATGAAGAAGTTAGACAAGGTTCCTTCACTCATGAAGCTTGAATTTGTAGTTGAAATATATATGGTTTTTTTTGTTTTTGCGGTACTGGGGATTGAACTCAGGGGCATTCTACCTCCGAGCTATACCCCCAGCCCTATTTTTTATTCTTTATTTTGAAACCGGGTCTCACTAAGTTGCGGAGTGCCTCACTAGGTAGCTGAGGCTGGCCGCGAACCCGGATCCTCCGGTCTCAGCCTCCCAAATGCTGGGATTACAAGCGTGCGCCACCACGC
>PVLC010040583.1:0-13785 GCA_004027655.1 Graphiurus murinus
TTTTTTTTTTTTTATTCTTTATTTTGAAACCGAGTCTCACTAAGTTGCGGAATGCCTCACTAGGTAGCTGAGGCTGGCCGTGAACCCCGATCCTCCGGTCTCAGCCTCCCGAATGCTGGGATTACAAGCGTGCGCCACCACGCCCGGCTCTCCGCCTCTCTCTTCATCTCTGTTTTACTCCATCTTTACATCTTTCCCTCCATCCATCTTCCCATTTCTCTCTCTCCACCTTTCTCCCTCGCTCGTGCTTTCCTTCTCCCTGTCCCTCCATCACTTTCCTTCTCTCCCTATTCTAGCCCTGGTTCTGACTTCTGCTGCAGGCCTTTTTAATCCGGCAAGCTTTCTCTCTGCAGTAGTGCAGGTGACCCCTGACATCCTCACACATACCTAGTCCATGATGATATTATTCTTCAAAGCTTTGCTTTCTTCACAGCTGATGGTGCACTCCATTTAAGAATCAAATTATTCTAAGAAGCACTTTATGAAAGTGGCTGCTTCTGTTCCCTGTTCAATTTCCTCCCCCAGAGCCATCACTTTCAACCTTTTAGAAGAGATTATCTTTGTATTTATTTTTAAATAGCATGATGCATTTTTATTGTTCACTTTCAACATTATATCATTAGTTCTCCCTCTTACTTGTTAGGTAGTTCACTTCACCACAAAAATATGCGCATCTGTAGACCCAACTCTTAGAATGGTCAAATTACTCTTTTAGTTAGATCATTATTCAGTATTGCATTATTGTAACTGTAAATATTCCTCTTAGCCAAGTCAAGTAGTTGACTCTGATGATTTTTCCTTCACCTATAGCTTTGTTTCATTAGTGTGAATGTGTCCCTCCTTTTTAAAATTTTGTTTGATATGGATTTGTCACTAATTCAACCCTAACTCCTCATTGCTTAATTTTTCTTTCAAGATGTTCAGATATTCTCTGACTTTTGTCCTCTTGTAGAAGTCTCCCCTTTAGCCTTCTGACCCACCCAATTTGCCCTCAGATCTGGTACAGATCTCATGGAGGATTTCTCTTGATGACCATTCTGAGAATTTTTTTCATTTGTCTCCTCTGTTTATCTCCTGGACATATATCTCACATTTTCCTCTTTATAGGATTATACAATTCCTTTGGTGAAGCATATCCTGAAGTAGCTTTCTGAGAAAGGATTTATAGAAAGTAATTTTTTTGAGATCTTATTTATTTGAAAGTGTTTACTGTAGTCTTATGCTTAATGAAATTATGTCATGGGTTGCGTATGGGTTGACTCCCAGAAAATCGCATGTGTTGGCATTGCAACAATATTTAGAGGTGAAATAATTGAATCAGAACCCTAATCCCATCAGTATATACACCCATGGATTATTAATCATTTGAATGGACTTACCTGGGCGGTAACTATAGGCAGGTGGGTTGTGGTTGGAGCACGTAGGTCACTTGGGGTGTGAACTTGGGGAATATATCTGTCCCTGGTCCCTTTCTTCCTCTCTCTGACTCCTGGCTGCCATGAGCCTGTAGGCATCCTCTGCACTCCCTGCCACCATGATGTTTCTAGCTTGGAGTTGGCCAACCATGGACTGGACCTCTGAAACCATGAGCTAAATAAACCTTTCTGCCTCTTAATTGTTCTTGTCAGGTATCTTGGTCACAGCAATGAAAATCTGACTGTCTCGGTGAAAATTCCCACTGCTGCAATACGAAAGGCCTGGCTATACAATTTAGAGGAAAGAAGATTTAAGTCCTCAGAGTTTTTTGGAGATTCTAGGATTTAGTCCATGCACAGTCAGGGTCTGAAGCTCAAGGCATGGAGGTGGGAAGTGGAGGAAGGAGGAAGAGAACCAGGCTCTGCTCTCACATGTTGGAGCAAGAGAGAGAGGAAGGGGAGGAGAGAACCTTACATAATCCCCAAGACCACACCCCTGGGGACCCCGGGGACCCCTCCTTAGCTACCAAGCCCCATTTCCAACATTGCTCTCTTGTTTCCATGAGGGTTAGATGGACATTCCAAATCCAAACCATTACATTGACTAACAAATTCTCTTTCTTCATGAATTGTTGGAAAGGAATTCTAGATTGGAAATAACTTTTCCTCCAGAATTTTAAAAGCATTGGTCCACTGTATTCTGAATCCTCAGTGTTACTTCTAAGAATTACAAAGTATTTCTAACTTCTGACTCTTTGCAGATAATCTGAAAGACATTAAGATCCAACTTGATGAAATGTTATGATGAGGTGCTTGGGTTTGAGTTGAATTTTATCCATTGTGCCAAATCCTTTATGAGCCTTTTCCATCTGGAAATTCATAAACTTTGGTTATGGGAAAAGTTCCTGAATTTTGTATTGATGATTCCCTGACCTCTAATTTTTAAAATCCTTTTTATTTTTCCTAGAATTCCTTTTTTTAATTTTTAATTTTTTTTACTTTTTATATTGGTGCATTGTAACTATACATCATACTGAGATACAGACTAGTAGGAATATACATGAACACAACTCAAGAAGCACTCCCTTCCAAGTCCCATCTCCACCCTCCCCTCCCTGTAGATGTCTTTGAGATTGTCATGAGTAGTTTAACATACATACATAGGATTATTTCAGCTGTTACCCTCTTTACGTCTTTCTCGCCCCTCTTCTTTCCCCTAAACTCCCTCCATCATTTCATTGTCACCTCTGCTTGTCTATCTGAGGTTACCTTTGTTTCCCAATTTCTATCCGGCTTCTATATCTGAGAGAAAAACATACAATTATTCACGTTTTGAGACTGGTCCTAATGTTGGCTCTATTAGACCACTCACATTTTTTAATTATCTTAATTTTTACCCTTTATCTTATTTTTCTAATATCTGGAAGGTTTATTCAATCTTATCTACCCCTATTCAACCCTTCTGTTGAGTTTTCTTTAGTTTATAATTTTTTTCTGTCGTCTAAATTTTTCCTTTTTTATAGCTTTCTTTTCTTCCTTTATAAATGCATTATCTTCTTTCTCTCTGGCAGTATGAAATTGTTCTTTTTAACATTTTTTTTTCTCTTTTTCATTTTGTCTTATTTTCTTCAAGTCACTTTTTTCTTTAATTTGATTTGGTCCTTATTTTTCATAATAAATTACTGTTGCTGTTGACATCTCTCCCATCTTCTCTGTTCTATTTGGGTTATAAATTTATCAGTATTCCTTATTCATTGCTATTGCATCCAGATCACCTACCTGTATTTAAAAGTAGCCATGAAAAATTCTGTGGATGCATTTTGTGTGATATTGAGAGGCATCAGTGGAGGACTCACTTAGTGGACTGCAGTTGGCTGAGATATTTTTGTTAGGGAACCCAGTACCTGCATCTCCAGGTTCTTCCTCTTGGGCTGGACAGTCATCTCAGAGCAGAATCTTCCATCTACTTCTCTTGTGGGTGAAGTTAGCATTCTCACTGTTATGACCCAAAAAGCCTGACTACATGTTATGTTTCAGTATAGAATGTCCCCTGAAGAGCTCATGTAATATTCAGAATTGAAATATTAGATCATGAAGGTTGGATGTAACATCATCTGTGGGTAAATCTATTGTAATGGACTTACTGGGTGGCAGCCTAGGCAGGTGGGGTGTGGCTGGGGAAGGTGGACTCCTGGAGTGTGGTCTTGGGGACCATGCTTTTGTCTTTGAGTCCCCTTGCTTGTTTATACGCTCCTATTTCTGAGCTCCGTGATATAAGAAAAGAGTCCTTGTTGTCTCCCTCTTTCTGCTTCCCACCACCATGCTCTGTTGCTCTACAGAACTGACCGCAAGTGGACTGAACCTCTGAAATCTCCCAAAGTGTGAGCAGCTAAATCTTCCTTCCTCTAAGTTGTGGTGGTCAGTATTTTTTAATCACAGAAGTGATTAAAAATGCTGACTGAAACACCACATGACTTAGAGGAAGGAAGAGATTTTATCATAGTTCTAGAGGTTTCAGGAGTTCAGTCCATGTGAGGCCAGGTTATATCAGTCGAGCTCAGGCATGGCTGTGGGAGGCAGAGAGAGAGAGAGAGAGAGAGAGAGAGAGAGAGAGAGAGAGAGAACGAATACTCTGCTCACACAGTATGAAGGTTAGAAACAAGAAAGAGCAAGCAATTAAGGGGGTTCAAGGATGTATGCCCATCCCCAAGGCCACACCCCCAGGGACCAACTCCTCCAGACATAACCCATCTGCCTAGGTAATCACCCAGTAAATCCATTACAATGAATTTATCTACTGGCGAGATTACAACTCTCACAACTTAATTACATCAACTCTAAACATTAGTGTTCTGGGGACATTCTTTATCCAAGCCATGACAACCTGTCTAGAAGTGCTCAGGGAGTTGTATCAGGGAAGAGATTCACAGGTCTCAGCATTGAGTCTAACACTTGTCCATTCTTAGCTTTTAGAAGGCCCCTGCACATTCCACTGTGACTGATTCCCTCAGTCAGGAGACTCTCTGCTTACCTTCTGTATTAGTCGGCATTCTCACGGCGATAATCCAAAACCCTGACCACACAATTTAGAGGAAGGAAGACTTATTTGCTCAGTTTCCTTAGAAGTTCTGGGTTCAGTCCAGGTGAGGCCGGAGACTGTGGATCTCAGGGCATGGCAGTGGAAGTGGAGGGAGGGGAGAGCAAGGCTGTGCTCTTCATATCATGGAGGCCAGAAGCCAGGGGGAGAGATCCGGAAGAGGAGGAGCCATATGTAATCCCAGGGATCCATCTTCTCCAGCCACATCTCATCGGCAGGGCTACCACCCAGTAAATCTATTACAATGAATTTATCCACTGCTGAGATCACAGCTCTCAGGACTTAACTATATCCTGTATCAACTTATCTATATCAATGCTGAATATTAATGAATGAGCTCTTTAGGGGCCATCCTATGTCTAATTATAACACCCTCCCCTTAGAAAATACTCCAGTTTCCTTCCAAGTCCTGGTGTCTGAAAACAAGAAGTAGAGAGGTAATATAGTATTGAAATATTAACAAATTTCCACCTGGTCCTTTTTTTAGAGTTTCCTTCTCCACTTGCTCGAGTACTCAGTTCTAGGAATACTTGAGTCTGTCAAGGGTCTGTTAGGAAACACATTTCTCAGATCTACTTAGTCAATTGCTCATCACTTAACAAAATATTGCTGCTGTCGTTTTCTTCCCAGTTGCTTTTGCTTTCGTGTGTTTATTTTAGCTGGATTTAAGGAGATATCAAAAGAAAAGATACATATTCAATCCCTTGGGGATCTGGAAGTCCTTCTGCCTCCCAATGTCCCTATAATATCCCCCCAAAGAGCCCTGATCAATGCTGTTTGGATCACTTGCACCAGCACTAATCCCATGATCTACATTCTTTCAAGAATCCAGGAACCCAAATTTCCTTGTGACAAGCACATTGGGCCTATGCAATTGACAGTGGCACATGAGTCACGTGGAGTGACAGTTCCCCAAAGAAAGGAGTGCATGCTTTGTTCCCCCAAAGGTGCTAATCTTGAGGAGGCACAGATTTTCTTTAGTTGCTTTGTCGCCATCTCAGAAACATTGGTTATCCAAGCAGAAAACACACCCTTTGGTGTTTGTCTCCATTGTAAACCTCAACAATATTTGTTCACACTTAGTGCCCCTGAATTGATTGATTAATGCAGATGCACATTGAAGTAGAGAGCTTCCCAGAGAAGTCCCACACCTTGGGGCGAGGAGGCCATGTAAGCTGATGCTTACAGAGCTCTGTATCTGAGACCTGGCTTGTGTCCATGGAAGGGACAGATACAGTGTCCCTCTTTGACTTGGAGGATAGTGGAAAGGGGTGTACCATCTACTTCCCTGCTTTAACTGCTAAAGTTCAAAGGGAAGAAAATGTAACGTAGAAAACTTAAGTGAGCTGCGTGTGATATTTGAGTAGCTGCTCTTTGGTCCAACAATGATTTCTTTTGTGTCATCCTCTGAAACAAGATGTCTGAGACATTCAAAGAACTAATGTCATCCTTCTTAAGTGTTTAAACTCTAAGATAACAACAAAAAAAACCCTTGGATTCCTTTAGAGACCTCTGGCCATTGATGTCATGATGATGCAGCATGAGGACAAAACTTTTGAAGGGCATTTTAATGGCAACCTTTAAGTGAAGTCAATTGTTAGCAGCTCGGTGACAATGCCTATGTATGACAATGTCTTTTCCCAGTTAACAAGAAGAACAAAAGGCCACAGTCAGACCACCTAGTCACATGTGATGGGACATCATGACATTTTTCCTTCTGAATTGTCCTTATATAAAAGGGCCACCCCAGGAGGATCTGACAGTATGCGTGAGGAATTTGGCAATAAAACCACTGGTCTGCGCAGATTTTGGAAAGTCCAAAATGATCAGGTAAAATATTGCATTTTGCTCCAAAGAGAAATGCTGAATGTTTGTATGCCTCTAAACTTGTATTTACCTATATGAGACTAAATCTGATGACTATTTATTTACTTATTTATTTTACTTTGCAGCTCATTAAAATTCAACCTTATCTTACTTTTGTCCCTGTCCACGATGCACCTGTTTTGCTGTTATCCAGTTCTGTCTTCTCAGGTAAGAGTTTTATCTCTACTGATGCTGATAGAATTGTAGACTAAGTTCAAGCTAACCTCAAGGACTATGTGGCAGAAAAGTAATTTTCTTTATTTGTAGAGCTTTCAATGAGAAAAAGTGTAGCTTCATGAAATTAGTAAAAGGAGGCATTTATGTGACAATAAGTAATTTTGGACTACGTTAAATTTGTTGTAAATGATTTAGGGGTTGGTCCCTGCACAGTGAAATATTCTTTTCATTGAAAAAATGTTAAATTTTGCCCACTGGCAAAATTAATTATTCCACATGAATCAACTCATAATCACAGCAAACATTTAGCCATTGAAATTATATAAAAATGGTCATTTTTCAGAAACAGTGATCTTCCTAATTTTTGTGAAAATAAGGCTTTTATTCAGATGCAAAATAGAGACAAAAATGTTAGATCTCAATGAAATATTTCAGAAAATATTAATTCATACATTTATTCAAGAGTATTGATTGAGTCCTTTGTTCACTGAACTATAAAGACACTCAGGAAGCGAACTGCTTTCTTTGGAATATTTAATGCTTTTTCTATGACATTTCAGTTGTTTCTAATTCAATATTTAGTTCAAAAATTTTTAAATATCTTTGGTTACTGATAACATTTTGAACTTCAACTTTTCTACACTAAAACTTAACCTGCCATACTATAATTACTGAGAGCAATGTAATTTATGGCACTACTCCTAGGATAAAGAGATGTCACATAAATCCTAAGTGATCAATCTGTGCCCAAACATAATGATCTAGTTCTTTATATTATTGGTCCTCTCCCTAATCTTCGCATCTGTCATTTTTCTATTTCTTGTTTACCTAATATAGCTCCTCTTTTTCCTGTCTTATTCCTGTGAGCATTCAGCACTAATTTAGTCATTGATTCTATAAGACAACACATTGATCAAGTTGATGAGTCACAAACCATAAATTGGTATGTTTTCTCAAGTGTCTTCCTAATGACTTTCTATTCTTTCCCCAAAGGCTTGCTCATGACATTTCTGTTGAGCAAGAGGAACTTGTCTGGAGCTTTAAAAAAAAAATTAAGCATGTTCTTTCTTCTAAAATACTTACGAGACTTCCTTGCCTGTAAATAAAGTGTTTCTTTTTCCACTGCATTTTCAATATTTCCTTTTTTGCACATGATAATTTTGTTCTATCACCCCATCATCCAGTAATGATATGGGTGGTATTTGTGTCAATTTGATTTGGTAAATGACTATGCAGTCAGATACAGATAGAAATCTATGATTGTTTTGAACTTCATAAAGCCCACCAACCAGGCAAGTATACACTATTACTCTGTTAAGGATCTTGCTTGCCAAGGGCTGCCTTCACACCAGCCAAGTACACTGCATTTTCTTTGGGATGGTCCAGACATCTCACAACCAGGACTGGTACCTTTCTTTTTAGTAGAAAGTTGGCAGAGCCAGGCTTGGTGGCGTACACTTGTAATCCCAGCATTTGGGAAGCTGAGACCAGAGGATCCGGGTTTGCTGCCAGCTTCAACTACCTAGTGAGGCACTCCGCAACTTAGTGAGACCCTGTTTCAAAATAAAGAATAAAAAATAGGGCTGGGGGTATAGCTCGGAGGTAGAATGCCCCTGAGTTCAATCCCCAGTACCACAAAAAAAGAAAAGAAAGTTGGCACCAGGAGCATTTCTGGAGAGAATTGGATTGCTTCTCTTCCTGCAATGACTCATAGGTCCCTCCTGCTGGGGATTCAGAATAGATGGCATTAATCTATCATGTTTAGGTTCCTTGTGTGAACATAGGGAGAAACACCCAATGGTGTTCGACCAGAGATTTTGGATTGGTTTCCCCATAATCAATATTTATGAAACTGTCTTTGGATATTCCCAGATCAAAAAGAATAAAAATTACAAGAAAGTTCGCTTTCTTTCCTCAGAGGGCAGTGGGAACGGTTTGCCTGGACATTCTGACTGCTGGAGTTTCCAGTAGACCATCTAACCAGGGTGAAAAATTCCAGGAATGTTTTATGAACTCTGGTTCCATTTCAACCTTCAAATAGAATAACCTGTGGCCAAAATTTTCATCATGTACCAAGACAACAAAGAGTCCTCTTTTAATTGTAATCAATTGAAAAACCTGGGTTTGGATCAGATGCCTCTGGGTGATAGCTATACCTACAAGCTGTTTTATTACCCTGTTGAACACATGGAATTCATAGCCCCTGCTTCATAGAGATTTTTTTTTTTTTGGAGAATAAAATAAGATGAGGCACATGACCCAGGGATCACTGATAAATTCTTGCTTTCATTATTGATGAGTTATTGATGAGATTTGGATTAGCACCTCGTTGGTACATTGTGATTCTTTTGAAAGCATGCAGGAGAGTAAATGTAATGAGTATCGACAATTCTCAGAGTTTTTGCTCAGAGCTGCCTCTTGGATTTGCCAGCTGGGACTAGGGGCATGATGACTTAGGCTTGGTTTCCTCATTGGCAAAATGCGGGTTGAACTACAGGGTGTGTGTGTGTGTGTGTGTGTGTGTGTGTGTGTGTGTGTGTGTGTGATACTGGGGATTAAACCCAGGGGCATTTTACCTCCAAGCCACAACCTCAACCCTATTTTATTTTGAAACAGGGCCTTGCTAAATTTCTGAGGGTCTCCTTAAGTTGCCGAGATTGGTCTCAAACCTGCAATCCTCCTGTCTCAGCCTCCCAAGTACTGGGATTACAGGCATGTGTCACCACATCTGGCTGAACTGCAGGTTCCTGAAGCCCCTGTGAACGGTGAGGTTCCAGATCTATCTCTTCTGTCATGCATTGCCCTGGTGCTAATCTGTACCATCCAGGACTCGAGTCACTGGTGAGGAATGAATGAAAGCTAAAAGGTGAAGAAATCCGAGTTCAAGCAGTGAGACTTCCTCACAGAGAACCCGGGCAAGTAGCCAGGACAGCCCAGAAGAAGCATGCGGCTGATTGAAACTGTGGCTTGGTCATCCTGGGTGGTTTTTCTAAGTGAATTTTTAAAACTATTCCCAGGACTAATTAGTGCCACTTGAAGTATTCCTTATAAAATAACAGCAACGAGATAACTACGCACGGTGCGTGAGGTACATGTTGAATAGCAGCAATTACATACGAAGTGCAAAAATTAGACAAGTGGGCAGATCACTCCAAACAATGCTTTGTATCTAGGTGAAGTACATGTGGTGTGTTAGCACAATTTCCTCCCCAAAGAAGATTAGATAGATTGGATTTCTCGCCATCATCAGGTTTTGCAAATTGTTGCTGTTGAAGTACACGTTTAAAGCTGTGTTCTCTCTCTCCTCCCCCACCCGAATCACCAGGAGAGTGGAAAATCTGATTACTGCCTCATCCTGCTGAACCGCTGCCTGGCCAGGCTCGATGCAAAGGAGGGACTGGCTGTTTTAAAGCCAATTTTGGAGAAGACATCGGTGAAGAGGTCCTTCCGCAATGGCGTCGGCACAGGGATTAAAAAAACTTCCTTTCGAAGGGCAAAGCCATGAGCAAGTGTGCGGGGGACTCTGGGAATTAATCTCACAGCCGGGGGACTGTGACTAAAGTGCTAGAAGTCTCTTTACCATTAGGTGTTGGTTTGCTCTCTGCCCCCCCAAATATCTTTCCTAAATGGTTCAGAGTAAATTGAGTTTGAAAACATGTAAACTTGTCCCTAAACTTCTGCTTGTGAGAGAAAAAGGCATTTCTGTGCTCAGTAACCTTTCCGAACGGGGAAGGACACTTTGCTTTGCTCTTATGTCATTCAGAACGTGTAAATATTTTTTTGCAATCATGATAATAGTATGATTTTTTTTCCTGGACTGTAATATTGTAATATCATTACCTTGAATACTGCATTGTAGATATCTACTTTTTATTTGTCTTTTAAATGTACTTTTCTGGGATGACTTAACTGGGCCAATTCTTTGGGGGTTGTGCTTCTGTTTTTAAGAGAGTCTTGTAAAATTAGCCAAAGTGAAGATCAGTGATCCTGCTGTATCCATCAACAAATCCATACCTGCCACAGCTAAGGCCTCTGCATATGATCCTTTACTCACTTTCCCAATCCCAAATATACTTACACGTGGATTGTTGTTTTGTCCGGGTTATTTGTTGCCTCTTTTGATCTTAAAACATGAATTGCTGCCAGTAACAGCCAGGGTAAGAGGGACACTGCTAGCTGCCTGTGGGTGTGGAGTCTGGGAGCTCGGTCCTTAAACCTGTGCTGCTCGATGTCCGTTCCTTCCTCCCAGGAAGGGCCCACCACCTCTCCCATGGGTGCCCTTTCCACGGTTACTTCATTTTTATTATAATTATTAGCACATATTAGTTACACAATTAGTGGATTTGACTGTGACATTTCCACAGAAACTCATCACACTGCTTTTATTTTATTTTTTGGTGATGATACTGGGGATTAAACTCAGTCAGCGGTGTTCTACTTCTGAGCTACACCCCCAGACCTATTTTTTGGTTTGTTTGTTTTGAAATAGGGTCTCAGTAAGTTACCGCTCTTTGGCCCTGAACCTGCGATCCAACTGCCTTGATATTGCTTTTTAAAAAGGAGACTGCAACACTGGTTGGTGTGTTTCCAAAAGCATGCAGTTAATAAATGTGTTGGGTTCAAACGTGTTGGGTTCTGTGGCACGCTAAGGGTGTTCACTGGGAGTCACACACAGGTCCCAGACAGGGGCTTTGACAGCTGTGCAGTGATTCTCTCTCTGGTCACTGGCTTGGGATAGAGACAGGGAGCTTTTGGAAAATGGTCCCCACGGTGAACAGATCTCATAGAAGCCGGGAGGGTCTGCCAATCAAGTATATTCACAAAACTGTCTCCAAATACGTCATGCTGGGGAAGGGGCCCCCAATCCACTCCAAAACACGAAGCCTCTATAGGTCTTCTGTGGTTGGTCCTTGTCTCTTATGACTACAGGTGGCTTCGTGATTTTGATTGCCTTGTTGCCCAGATGAGCACCAACTATTTGGGGATGAGGTAACATACTATCGCAAACACTTATTCCAGGAAGGGATATTTATTTTAAGGATGAGGGAACTTCGGAGCGACATGAGGGACGCACACGGGCATCTTCAGCTGCAGAAGGCCTCCAGGCAGAGCTGGCCACCCTGGGGTCCCAGGCTATCTCTTGCCCCCCCCCCCACAAACACCATCTCATCCCTGAAGCCAGATGGACTGTGACACCTGTGTATCCACTTCCCAGGGACACTGATCTGCTGGGCAGGCTTGTGTGAAACCGTGATCCTCCTGTCTCAGCCTCCCACACACTGGGATAACAAGTGTTCGCCGCCACAGCTGGCTTCACATTTTTCTTTTAAGGTCACTTGGCTCTTCTTTTTATTCCTATCTCCCTGTCAGACAGAAAGACAGACAGACAGACAGACACACACACACACACACACACACACACACACACACACACACACAGGAACAGCCAAGGGTTGATTTTCTAGACCTTAAGGACAGCTTGGGTCTTGATACAAATGCGGTCTTGCCATCAGGACAAGTGGAGGCACAGGGTGTGGGCGGGATTGGGGGTGCAGGGTGTGGGGGAGAGCTGGCACAAGCTGGGTGTGTTCCTCCCACAGCTCATCATCCATCCATGGTTCCAGCCACCCTTCAGTCACGGTTGCAACAGCGGTGGTGACAGTGGCTCCTCCAGCATCTCCTCTATCCACAGCTTCAGGGAAAGTGGCACCGACTGTTTCTGACTCTTCACCCGGTGGCCACCGCCTCTGCTCCCAGGAGATGTGGGCTGGGCAGGTAGAGGCTCTTGTGCAGGTGTGGAAGGGAGATGTCCGCAGCCCACTGCTGCACCAGGAGTTGGCGTGTGACCTGGGAACCGTGGCCTCTGTCCACCATCTACACCAGGTCCCTTTTCCTGCTTGGGGACTGTAGGCTAAAGTCCTGAGATTTTTTTAATACCTGAAATAAGCTGGGTGTGGTGGCACAGGTTTATAATCCCAGTACTTGGGAGGCTAAGCCCAGAGGGTCTGGGTTCGCAGCCAGCCTCAGATACTTAGTGAGGCTCTCTGCAACTTAGTGAGACCCTGTTTCAAAATAAAGAATAAAAAATAGGGTTGGGGGTGTAGCTCAGAGGTAGAATGTCCTTGGGCTCAATCCCCAGTACTGCAAATAAAATAAAACAGGGCTGGGGGTGTAGCTAGGAGGTAGAATGCCCCTGGGTTCAATCCCCAGTACCGCAAAAAAAAACCCTAAAATAATAAACAAAAACTTTCATGGTAGAGTGCCTTTCTCTCTCTCTTTCTCTTTTTGGTACTGGGAATTGAACCCAGGGACATTCTAACTCCGAGCTATACCCCCAGTCCTATTTTTTATTCTTTATTTTGAAACAGGGTCTCACTTAGTTGCAGAGGGTCTCATTAAGTAGCTGAGGCTGGCCTCGAACCTGGATCCTCTGGTCTCAGTCTCCCAAGTACTGGGATTACAAGCCTGCGTCACCACACTAGGCTTTTTCCCCCTCTTTTTTAGAAAGGACATTTTGTCATGTCCTAGTTCACTTTGTATGTGTGTGTGCGTATGAAGGAAGGAAGTCTTATAGCATTTTATGAACAAGCAACTCTCAAGTCCTCTTGTTTTCTGTCACTAGGCTCTTCCTTCTTTCCTGTGGGGCAACTTTAAAAATCAAAGCAATGGCCAGGGGCAGCTCTGCTCTTCTTGCTCTTGACCCTAAGCCTGGATGTCTCTCTTGGAGCATCTAGAAACGCAGCAAGGAACTTGTCCCTTGGTGGTGGCTCACAGAACTGCAGGGCCTCGAGGCCTAAGGAATAGCATGCAGTATGCTTCCAGGAAAATGCAGGAAATCTGGTAGAAGTTTGTCATGGAAATTGGCCTCCCTTATCTGCCCAGCACTATTGGCAGGAAGCTAACTACGTAGCCTGGTAGGTGTTATTTACTACTTCAAAGCAGAAACAAGATACTGCGTTAGGAAGCTTGTGCTAAGTGTGTGTGTGTGTGTGTGTGTGTGTGTGTGTGTGTGTGTGTGTGTCAGGGGTGGGGGGGTGGACAGGACCTCTGTCTAGGGAAGAGGGAAGGTCACTATTTCAGGGGACTTTCCCTCATTTTCTACTATTTGCATTTATATGGGCTGGTTGGATTCATAAAACACCAAAAGCATAATTAGAAAAGCTCTCTTCCCATTTCTAGATCTAAAATATCATTTCAGCCTCAGGGGGAAAAGAACTATGAAAAAGTATT
>PVLC010040584.1:0-13904 GCA_004027655.1 Graphiurus murinus
GCCCAATGGGAATTGCAAATTTAGAGTTCACTCTTCATTTTAACAAGAAGTCACTTATAAAGATAGAACTCCAGGGATCAGGAACTCTTCAGAATAATGCTAGTCTTTAAAATTGAATTTATAAATACCAAGAGAATGGATAATTCTTGCCTAGTCTATTCTCCAACATAAATAGAATTCCTTTTTAAAATTATGTTTTGCTCTTCTTAAGAAGAACAATATCAGCAAGAAAGAAGGAGGAGAATTCAAATTTATAAAATATGTATCTCTGTATTGCTCTCATAGTCTTTCTAATATAGGAGAGCTCAAATGATAGAGTCAGACTTTAATGTTGAAAATCACATTGCATCGTCAATTGGACATACCTCCAATCTTTCTTTTGACAGCTAAATTCATGTGCTTCAGACACAAAAGTGAAAGAAGTCTTCATTAAATCAGTTGCACGAAGGCTTTATTCTCAATGAGGGAGCAGCCATCGTATGGTTCATTGATGCATTTCATTCAATGAAGATTAAAAGTTATTTAATTTATGATGAGCAAAATGAAAAGTTCAGGCCATTCAAAGAGAAGCCCTGGAAACTCTCTAGTAAAGAAAGTTCTAGGGCTCTGTATTTCACAAATAATCACTGCATGTATGGCTCTATCTTTCTATGTAGATTTGGTGAAGCCAGTAAACTGGTCTAGAATAGCAGCCAAGGCACTGAACAATGAAGAGGTATGAATTTGTCTTACAGACATAATA
Organism: Graphiurus murinus; assembly: GCA_004027655.1. Taxonomy (NCBI): domain Eukaryota; kingdom Metazoa; phylum Chordata; class Mammalia; order Rodentia; family Gliridae; genus Graphiurus; species Graphiurus murinus. The sequence goes on from PVLC010040584.1 coordinate 743, forward strand.
AAATTATGATAAGAAATCTCCATTTGCATCTTTGCAAAGAAAAAGGATCTCTCTTTTAAGAAAGTCGTGGTTATAGCCAGTGAAGCTTGCTAAAATGTGTTAGAGAATAATAAAATGAACTTTATTAAAAGGCATCCTTGGGAGCAATCCCATCATCCTCTACACCTGAGAGCAGCAGAAATTGCTGCCCAGCCCTTTTAGTCATCTTATACTTAGCAATTCATGGAATGTCTTTTTACAAAAAGAATTGAGGAAGTGTAATTGCAGTCACCTTTTTAAATGATTTGTGACTATTGAGTGGTTTACTCAGGATATTGATGAATTTCATACTTCCTTGTTTTGTTCACCAAATTATTACACAGTGATATTCTTCCATCATGAAAATTATAAACTAATTATCACCAGGAATTGTCACTACTCATTAAGTACCTACTATGAACCATAACCATGCTACTTTCACTTACACATGCTGTTTCTGGTTCTCCAACAGTCAGGCAAGGTAATTACCTTTTTTTTTTTTTTTTTTTTTTTTTTTTTTTGCGGTACTGGAGATTGAACTCAGAGGCATTCTACCTCCGAGCTATACCCCCAGCCCTATTTTTTATTCTTTAATTTGAAACCGAGTCTCACTAAGTTGCAGAGTGCCTCACTAGGTAGCTGAGGCTGGCCGTGAACCCGGATCCTCCGGTCTCAGCCTCCCGAATGCTGGGATTACAAGCGTGCGCCACCACGCCCGGCTCAGGTAATCACCATTTAATCCTCACTGTATAGGAGAGAAAATTTGGACTCAGAATAGATTTTTCCATTTCTTCTGCATCATTGAAAATGTCCAACAATGAACTGAGCAGATAGAAACTGGTCAATACAAGTTGTGACTGGTTTATTATTAAATTCTGCAGCTAATTGAACTTGCCTCCATTTGACCAATGGAAACAGACTGGAGCCATAACAAAAAACTATTTTGTTATGAATATAACACTCAGAATATCCACTCAGAAGGTATGCAATGGAGAATATAAAGAAAGCATGGCTAATGAAGGAATGGGTGTTTCCACCAACCGATGCTATGGTCTCTAACGAATTTAACACCTGACAGATAATGTAAATGGTACTGACAATTAGCTCATTTTTTGGCTTCTCTGTGCCCTATGCAATGGAACAAGACTTGCATTGAAAATAAGCCCAGTTTCTTTTTATTTTTGCTATGTTTTGGTGTGTTTTTTCCATACACATATGTTTTGAATCTAAGCTGTATAGCTCAGTGCTGTGCCTTCCTAGTTCCTCTTTTCTTGATCCACCAAAAGAGATGAATTTCATGGAAGGTCTGATTTTTAATCCTCCCTCTTATCCATGGGCAGTTTTGCCCTCCATCCCTTAATTTTCTGTGTGGTTGTATCATCCAAACATAAATTTATTTTATTCCTGGCACTTTTTCACCTCTTGAAAATGGGATTGATCCATATGGTTCACGAATGTCAGGAAGGGAAACATTTGGAAAGAATTATATGGGATGCAGTCATTCCGGATCTTGATCATCTTAGCCAACAAAAGCCAAGTAAGAAAACAGGCACTGAGTGTTATGTGCCAAAAGTTTAGAATTCCAGAATACTTATAGCAGATAGGTGATTTAGAATTGCCATCATTGTATAGTTTCAATGAGACTTGTGTTGAGTTGGTTGAAATGTAGCAGAAGAATAAAAGAATGAGGTTTTTCCTTTATATGGTAATTTGCTTAAAGTATTTCAAGGGAAACCTGAAGATATTCCAAAGATTTAAATGACATATTTTAAACTTTAAAATGAATTAAGATAACATGAATGCTTCCTAAATTATAAATTACAGTAACAAAATAATGTTGACTACCTGAGCCTATAATACTTTGGGTGATAAACACTGTGAATCTTAATTGTTTTAAACAATGAAACTGAGGTATATAAAGGGTCAAAGTCTATAAGAACTCACAAAGATGTATCTGAAGGAGAAATATAAGCTCATGTATATTCGATATTGGTCTTTGCAATGTAACAAATGACTTATGGTGGAATGAGACCTAGACCAGAGGTTAGGTCTATTTAGGAATGCAATGACCATAAGACCAATAAGTGACCTCTTTGAAAAGCAACACAACCAAAAGAAAGCTGATGCAGAACCTGCTTCTGTGTATTATGTTGTGATTGAGCATGCACATGTGATTTTCCTGCTTTTACTAGTAGAGATGAATCTTTAATAATCTTGGTAAGAGAAGAGCCTTTTCCCAGTAATTATGGGCTAGTGCAAAAACACCTAATGGACATTAAAGAGATTCAGTTCAAAGTAGCAAGTAATCAACCAACTTTCTTGCCAAGTGTGATATCAAACCCAGTCGAACCTGTCATCCACAACTTACATATTCTTCATTGATAAAAATACCCACACTACAGAGTCGAACCTGTCATCCGCAACTTACATATTCTTCATTGATAAAAATACCCACACTACAGTTGAGTAGAAGACTGTTTATTTAACTGGCATTAAATGAAGATATCCAAAATGAGTATATAAACCCACCTGACAATCACCATCATAGGATCACTAATGACTTAGCAAACCTCCCTTGACATACATACATCCAAAATCATCTTCAAAATGTATCTATATGAAAGGAGAGTAGGCATTCCTAGTCTCATACTACATATTGGTTGTTGAGAGGCTAGAATACAAATATGTGTGTGTTTTAATAGTCCAGGCCAGCAGAGGGAAGCTTCTGGTTACAGAAGAACAGGCCACGGTACAAGGACAGATTGCCTGAAATTTCAGAGGGTCAGAGTTTAGATTCAACTATTCTTGTCTCTGTTGCTCTATGAATACTGAAGGATTCAGAATGCAGAGCCACACTGGCTTACTGGAATGAGGTAGTCACTTTATGGTAATGCCAGCTCAAAGTACTGGGGCAAAGTCCAGTAAAACAGATATAAAATAAATATTTCAATAATAGTTCATGATCCAGGAGTCCAAATGTGGTTACCTAATGTATTGTGAAAGGCACAGTGATCCATTGGTGTTTGATAAACCAGCTTTCCAGGGGTAAAGCACATTTTATGATTTTTGTTGAAATATTTCCACTATGACTGATTTCCTGCCATAGCCCTGGTCACAAAAATCTTGAATATTTAACAGGCTCCTACTATCCGAGAAGAGCTAGGTCCAACATGCCACTGAAAATAACAGGGAAGCCTTAGGGACACACAGTGTGCAGTGGAGACCCTTCCTTAATGGAGTGGAGCTGCAGGACTCCTGCAAAGAGCTTGTCTAGCCAGAGTGACTTGCTCAAGTCCTACAGGGAGTAGGATATTAAACGGAATCCCTAGTCAAAGATTTACATACAAAGAAGTAGGCAGAAGTCCAATAACCAGGTTTAGACCAAAAAGAAAGTTGTTGAGATTGGAAAAGAAGTGTAGTTTTATTAATAAAAAAAAAAAACATGAAGCAATATAAATTAGACATCATAAAGGGTCTTACTGCTGGTATGGAAAATTCCATTTGTATAGGCATACCCCTGAGCTATAAATTATCTGCCTCTATAGGCATATAATTAATTATAAAAGGACCAGGCATAACTTCCAAAGATGGCAAAGTACATTTATGTAATGGAATAATTAATTTTCTTTTCCCGCTATTATTGATATAGCCTTCCTATGAATTTTGATTCTGCAAATGAGTCGTTAGTATGGGCTGACTAATGGCATGATCATTACTTGGCTTTGATTTAATTATTTTCAATAAGTTAATTTGTACATAGCAATTTCTAATATACTTTAGTGCCTTATTAATGTTAAAATTCACAAATGTTATTTTTCTGAAAGTCTTACAAATACTTCTTTATACTGAACATTTTGTTTATCCCTTTACTTTATCCCCTTCTTCTAATATAATATGTGGTATGAGATTTTATGAATCAGACTTTGTTAATAATTCTTGTAAAATAAGGGGAAAAAAACCCTCCTTAGCTATGATGATGAGAGTAATTTGCTTAGAGTTTCAGAATGTGGTTTAGGGGCTTGAACTCCTCCCACCCACACTCATGTACACAGAGTATTAGTGATAGCAATCAATTATTGCATACAAGGAGCCAACTGGGCAGGAACTAGACAGATGCTCATTGGGGAAGAACAGTTCTGAAAGTAATAGGAAGAATAAAAAAGCAACAATGTGCTTAGTTTCTATTTTATTTAGGATGGCATGAACTAGAAGCTTGCATGGAAAAGTAGAATTTAAAAACCAGAGGTAAGAAATCAAAAGAGTAAAACACCAGCAAAAGTTTATTTGTAATTCTTACATTGAGAACTCTAGATGCATTTTTCCAGCAACAGCAACGTGATCCACTCTGGCAATCCAAAAGTCCTATCAACATCCTAAAAGAGCTGAAATTAAACTGAGGGAAGCTCTAAGCTCCAAATTCCTAATGTTTCTTAAAGCTCCAATTTTTGAACCTTGATCCCAAGTTTGAAGTATTAGACCTTGGGAAGGCTATGTTCCCATCTATGTCAAGGTGACTGAAATAAACAAGGCAGGAGATGTTTATCTGACCTGAGCTTCCAGATTGTGTAAAGAAGCACCATGTTGGAGACCTAGACATTAGTGCCATTTCTGTATCCTACAAGTTTTATAACCTGTACCAGTTATTGGTCTTTCTATCTCAGTTTCCTGATCCATAAAATAATACCTAGGGCTGGGAATATAGCTCACTTGCATGGCATGCTCAAGGTCCTGGGTTTTATTCCCAGCACTGAAAAAATGTATCTAATATAATATGTAAGTCACAAATTCACAAACAGATAGATAGCCTAAAGGCTGCAACCTTCTGCCAATCTTCTCCCAGGCCTAAAATGGAACTGAAGACTCAAAGATATAGGGATATTATCTGTATTGCTTTTTGCTGCAACTCCAGGATCTAGAATAGTACTTTGCATGTAATTATATGTAACACATTTCTATTGATTATGTAAAATGGGTGGATGCATGAATTGAACCTGCTTCATAAATGCCTTTTAGAGTAAATTCTCCCACCTTTAAAACAGTATTTGCAAAAGATAAGTATTCTTGGAGAAGTCAAGGTAAACATGGCTATCTAATGGACAGGTCATTAGTTAGCAGAGCATTTTTTCCTGCAACTATGTGTATGGTAAAATACAGCTCATCTACAATACTGATATTTCCCTGTGCCCTCCTCACAGTGAGTGTACTCTGGCCTAAATCCACCAGGTTATTTCTCATGTTTTGGTTTTTGTGACTCTGTCCCTCTTCTTGTTATAGAGTCTCTTCAGGTTAAGCTTTCTTTACAATACTCTCAGACTAATTTGCTCAATGTGATATTTCTGCTTAGCAAGGTTTAATTTGGTGGAATGAAGGCTGCCTGTACGTTTCATAGTCAGACCTGCATAATAGCCATCTAAGGTAGAATTCATCAATTATGCTGAAGTGCTTGTTTTTAAAATGTCAGGTGTCCAGATGGTGCCATGGCAATGGAGGTCATTAAAAATGCTTGGACACACAGAGAGTCTTAATAAAGAAATGTTCTCACTAGTGGTGCAGGTCTGTAGCAAAGGCAGATTTAAAATAAATAAATAAAAGTTTAATAAGTTGAGGTTTCATAAAGTGAATTTAAAACAAGCACCTTGAGATGAACTACAATTTGATTCTGCTTTTATTTTTTCCATTTTTATGTTCCATCTCTCCCCTTCTACCTGCCCATCTTTATCCAATGATTCTCTCTGATTGTACATTGAAACATCTTTGCAAACGAGAGATTTTTATGTCAATAAAATAGATGATGGTGCTGTTGCTATTTGGGGATTGCCTAATTAAAGACCTTTATGGAAACTTGGATGGTAGCAGGGATGTTCTAAAAGGACTGGTGTTTTGCTAAAATCGGGAGTGATTCTAAGCATAGGCCCATATGTAGAGTCACGGTAGAATTTAAAACAATCAATGAAGATATTTATATTTGCTTGATATATCTCTTATACACACAATTATTTTACCTCCTGAAGCTATACACCGAGACCCCAGTTTTCCATAAAAATAACATTTGGCCAGAGTCCTAATTAGCCACCAGGCCGCTTGCATATGAGAATCAGAAATTCTCATCAGGAAATTATACCCTTTGAAATATTTTCTCTGCTTCCCTAATAGTTTAGCCCTATTTTAGCTAGGCTTTGTGAATATTATTAGGAGGATTTATTTTACAACTGTCAACACCCCTACCCCCTTACTTCCCACAAAGCTCAGTCTACAAACTTTGGTTATAAAAATAGAAATCTACAACATTTCTGAAAAGTCAAGAAAATTGTTTCGACCATGTTTTTCTTACTTCTGTAGAATCTACTAGACCTAATTCATAAACAAAGTAGGAATCATAATTTACAAAGGATTATCAAAATATCTCCCACATGTTAACATATCTATAAAGGAAATAATATGGTTTATCACTTATTTTATTTAATGTTTATGTATTGTAATAAAGGGTAGAAAGATGGCTTAAATTTTTAACTAGAAAAGTTATTCAGTTTGTCCAAGGATAGAATATTATGCAACCATTTTATGCTTCTTCTCAAATAAACAAAGTGATGGGAATCTGGGGCAAGAAACATGATGCATTCTTGAAAGTTTTTGAATGTTTTATTTTGTTTTGGTACTGAGGATTGAACCCATGCATTCTACCTCTGAGGTATGCTGCTAGTCCTTAGCCTTTGATTTTTAGTTTTTATTTTGAAACCTTTTGATTCTGGTCCCACTAAGTTAATGAAGCTGGCCTTGAAAGTGTAATCTTCTGTCTCAGCCTCCTAAGGACCTATACTGAGTATAGGTATGTGCCACTGTGCCTGGACCTTTCAGTGTTTTTGTTTGTTTTAATACTGATTTTTTGTTTGGTTTATCAAGACACAAGTTATATACATAAAACCTACCCTTTTAAAAACTATGTAGTTCTGAGTGTTGACACATGGAATCATGCAACCATAATTTCATCACCCCCTACCATGCAGGTCCCCTGAAGTTTGGGTTCCCCAAAGTTCATATGTTGAACTTTAACCCTCAAGATAGTGGTCTGAAGAGGCGGGGCTGTAGGACATGACTAGGTCATAAGCGCTCCATCTTTTTGGCCTACTAAATTAGTGTCTGTATTAAGTAGGCTTCAAGGAACCCCTTTGACCATGTGAGGACACAGCTAGAAGGTGCCATTTGTGAGAAACAGGTCCTTACCAGGCACCCAAACTGTTGATACTTCAGTTTTAGATGTCCCAGCCTTATTGTGAGCAATAAACTTCTATTATTTATAAATTACCCAGCTACAATATTTTGTTATATCAGCCCAAAGACACTAAGATGCCCCCAATAATTCCCTTATTCCTCTTCATAATCAATAATTCTACTTCTATTCCTCGGCAACAACTGCTGTTTGCTGTCCCTATGCTTTTTTCCTTTTTCAAAATGTCATGTAAGTGTAATGATACATTATGTAACCTTTTACCTCTGGCTTCTCTGACTTAGCAAAATGCATTTGGGGGTCTGAGGGTATATCTCAGTGGTAGAGTTCTTGTCCTGGTTTCGTCTCCGGTAATGTAAAAAAAAAAAAAGCTGGGCGTGGTGGCGCGCAAATTTGTAATCCCAGAATTTGGGAGGCTGAGACTGGAGGATCCGGGTTAGCAGCCAGCCTCAGCTACCTAGTGAGGCATTCCGCAACTTAGCGAGAACCTGTTTCAAAATAAAGAATAAAAAATAGGGCTGGGGGTGTAGCTCGGAGGTAAAATGCCCCTGAGTAAAAAAAAAAAAAGAAAGAAAGAAAAGCATGTGGGAGTCAAATGTAGGGCTGAGTATATTAGTAGTTTGTTTTTGTTATTTAACTAAGTATTATTTGATGTATGGATATAGCACAATTCATTTCTCCCATTCATCAGTTGAAAGACTTTGAGATTGTTTTCATATTAAAGAGATTATGAAGTAAAGCTGCTATAATCATTTGAACACAGGCTTTTGTAAAAATATGCTTTCTTTTGGATAATCACTTTTTCTAGGAGTGTTAGAAGTAGCATATCTGGCTTGTATGTTAAGTGTATATTTAACTTTTTAAGAATCTGCCGAATTCTTTTCCCAAGTAGCTGCACTATTTTGAATTCCCATCAGCAATATTTGATGGTTCCAACAATAATTTCATGCTTTTTTTTTCATTTTTAATTTTTCAGATATTGGGGTAAACATGTAGTGGTATCTCACTGTGATAATTTATTAGATAGCATAAATGTATTGAATCCATGCCTAGAAGTACACATTTGATAAAAGAAAGAGATGCTTTTTTTGAAACCTCTCTAAACATGACATTGAATCAGTTTGCCCCCTCTATTCATGAAAATGTTCTTTTATACTTCAAGGTGTTATAAAATATAAACTTATCTGTATTATGCACTCTTGTGAGACTTTCTAGGAGCCAATATATGTTACTGCAAAACCTGAAACTTCTGTGAATTAGCTCTGCTCTGATTCTCTGGTGAGAAAGCAGAAGCCCTTGGCACCCTCTGTGTTAGAAGAATCTGATTTCAACTCTGTCTGAATGCTCTGTGTATTGAATGATATGGAAACACTCTTTTGAATAATGCTTATCCAAGGGTTGAGTGAAGTTGTTGCATCCCTAAGGTTCTGTAAGAGCCCCATATACCTGCTTGTGTTAAAATATAGAATACCTGGTCCACCATGGAAATTTTCAAACATCCCATAAGAAGAGAAAATAGTAAAAATCAAATCCAATCAGCAAGTTTCAAAGATATCAATATATTACAAACATTTCAGTAATATCAATTTGGGGGTGAGGGGAATATAATCCCTTTAATGTATATTTCAGACATCATATCATTTATAAATATGCCATTGTGTATCTTTAACAAATAAGGGCTTGGTTTTTTTTTTTTAAATACAACATAGTACCACAATCATAGTCAGTAAAATAGCAATTATTTAATGTTGTCTAATTCCCAGTATGCACTCAAATTTCCTGGCCTAAAATACTGCATTTGGTTATGTCTCTTAAGTTTGCTCTCCTTTTTAAAAATCACATTTTTTTTTAATCAAAGAAATTTGCAAATCGCGTGTAACATTTCTCTTATTGCATTCTCTGGTTTTGCTGAACAACTTTCTATACCTCATGTCTCTTATGTCTCTCTTACTTAACTAATTATAGGGATGAAAGAAGGGGAGATTTGAAAATTATATCTGCCACTGACATTTTCTCTCAAACATTACAGAATATATGCAAGGTATTCCCTTTAGCTTACTTTCAAGCAATGGTCTATAACAACCAAATGTATTTTCAGCTGCATGTAAGATGAAATCTACATTCTTTAGCCTGATGTTCCACAGTTTAGCAGAGACCAGTGCTACCTTTCCTAATTTCTCTCTTAATATTACTCAACATGAGTCCTTCACTCTTACTTATTCATGCCTTTTGCTTACTTTTCCTTCATTGTATCTCTTAGTACAAACAAGACTATATTGTCTTCAAAATCTGCTCCTCATCATGCCTTCCGTGGTCTCCTATTTTTGACAAAATTCTTTTCAGCTCTTTAGCAAATAAGACACTGCCACTACCCTCTGCTTGCCTCAAAGCCCCAAATTTGATAGTCCATCTAAAGCTCTCTAGCTACTAAATTACTTCACACTCTCAAATTCCCTATTTTGTTTCTCTCCTTTATTTGAATAATTATCCTATTGATCTCAGTAATGCATTAGATTAAAAATCATTTGATTAAATAAACCAAATAAAAGAAAGCTGTCTTCCTTGGCATCTGCTGCCTGCCAAGCACTATGCTAGGCATTATTGAGGAATTATCCACACACTTAGTGATTATCCTTAAAGAACTAACTAAATCACACCATAGTATGAGATACTGATTAGGTTATCCCAAGGGCATCCCTACATGGTAGAATTCCCTGAAGTTGCAAAGTTAAACAAGTTAGGTAAAACAATGGTTAAGGCAGTTGCTTGAAGGAGCCTGGGTGAGGACTTGGGAGAGATGTTTATAGAACAGAGCTCCTCATGTTCGTTAAACTCTCTCCCCATCTGGCCCTATTCAGCAGAAATCCTATATATTGTTCAAGGTATTGTTCAAATCCTACGTTGTGAGCACAGCTTCCTCAACCTTCCATGTTTACCACTGCACTTCTTTTACTGCTTTGATGCACTGAGGACTCCCTCCTTTAGTTGTATTCAGCACTTATTGCTCATCACATTTACTGCAATGGGAACTTTCATCATCGTTTACTCATGTTCATATTGTGTCGCTCCTGCTAGTTATTATAAATAAACTGCCATGTACCTCTTTCAGGCCCCCAGTGTGCGATAGACATAATAAGCACTTAAGAAACATTTGATAAATACAGAAAAATATCTTTGCTGAAAAATCCGAGAAACTCAGAGTTTACATGAAATAAAGCAGAGCAATAAGAATGGTAGAATTTACTGAACAGATCAGAACTAAAATAGTCTAGTCAATTTGAAATTCTTTTTCCATTTAAGCAAGAAAAATTATCACGGTTGATTTTTCATCCCAACAATTTTGGGAAAATGTTAGTCCAAATAAATCATTGCATTCCATTAGTCATTTGATTATTTGATCAATATTGCACAGATTATGCACACATTGTAAACAAATAAGTAAAAACTGTCAAGAAAAAAAAAAAAAACTAAAATTGAGTAGCATTGGTTCAAGGCACTTAAAATGAAATTGGGAGGCCATTGTTAGTCAGATCTCAGACATGTCCACAGCTGAACCTCTGAACTGAGATGAATACAAGTATTCTTCAGGTGCGAATCAACCTCTGTGGCATTCTTAACCACTCCTGACCCTCTGTATAGAAGATCCCATTCCCTAAACCACCCAGGGACTGGGACCACACCCAATCCCTTTCTCACAGATCATTTAACTTTTGTCAGCACCAGCCCCCAAAAAATTTTTTTTGAGTACTGAGAATTGAACCCAGGGGTGTTCTACCTCCGGGCTACACCCCCCAGCCCTTTTTATTTTTTATGTTGAAACAGGTTCTAAGTTGCTGAGGCCAGGACTCTCAGCCTCCCAAATACTGGTGGCCACCACGCCCAGCTCATCAAAATTCTTAACTAACAAGTGAAGTAATTTCTAACCCCCTTGTAGTTTAAAGCTATAGAGGAACCATTTTGTAAAACTTCTGAGTGCATTTTTAAGATTGAAATCTCCGTTTTCCCAAATTGGTATTCTGATTAACCCTAAATAAATGTAGTTTTCTTTGTTCTCAATTAGGTTGAATTTATTCTAGGTGAACAAGATAAATAAATTTTCAATAGAAGGGTTAATGGGGAAAATACTACACAAAGCAGGTAGAATGCAAGATTTTGTCTTCATGTTCTCAATTGACAATATTATTTCTCTAATTTGTTGCATACTTATAAAGCAAATTCTTCACTTTCATTAATACACTAAATTGCCAGAACAGCACTGTGAGGTTGATACTATGACTTTATCAATTTTTGCAGATAAGGAAGTGGAAACAGGAAAGTATTAAGTAGCCACCTCGAGGAACACAGCTTAAAAGAGTAGACAGTGATTCCAAAACTAGCATCCAGGTCCATAGGTGCTCCACACCTATGAAATCAAGGAAGCCCCTTTCTGTACTTTAATGTAAGGCATAAAACACAATTCTTCTGTGATTGATAGCCAAGGCAAAATTATCTAAGACTCTTGGTCAGTAGTAGCTATCTTTAGTAGCAAGTCAACAACTTTGAATAGTTTTAGAAAAAAAGAAACTACATGCCCTGTCCTCTATAGTCTTGCTACAGTGAAAGCAAATTGCAGACCACAACCAGTACAAACACCTATAGGGATGTAGACTTGAAAGCAACCCTGTAACCAGCAAGCTTGATAAAGTCCAAAATTTCTGTCCTTGTAGGCTTTCTGACAGCATTTTGTTTGAAAGTTCCATTAGAAACATGATATAATTTACATGTAATTTAGTGAACCATCTAGTCAGAACCAGGTAACAAAATTTCCCACTAAACATTTAAGCAAATGACTGGTTCACAAAAACCAGGGTATTATTTTGAAAGGGTAGACTCTTTAAAAATTGTTTTTATTGTCTCATAAAACTATGCATAATAGTGAGATTCACTGTGACATATTCAGACCTGCATATAACATATTTTGATGACCCTTCCCTTGCTCTCTCCTTCCAGTCCCCTTCTTCCACACTATTAGTTTCCCTTCTGTTTTCAAGAGATAAAGGACGGATCTTGGGATCACTTGTCTTATTCAAGGCTTTGAGTAGTCCTCTATTATTTCTACTGGTCCAGACATCCTGAGCTCCACACACTTGAGAACCGGAATGCATGCATACTCATCTCTAATATCCATTGTCCTAAATCTTGGAACCTCTGGTGTTAATCAGAGGTAAAAATAGAATAGCCCAAAGTCTTATAGTAGAAGCCCCTACAGAGTAAGGGCACAGCCAGCTTCCTGGGAAGATTCCTAATTAGGGTCTTCAAATGTTAACTAACTTCCCACCCAGCTGCCTCCAGCCTCCACACCAAGATACAAATTAACTACTAACAAATGTATATCACACTCTTTATTTTGGTATTGTTATGTAAATGAAAGACCAGGAGATAACAAGGAAACCTGTGAAGAAACCAATGTGGGAAAGTCTTTTAGAAAGAAGGCCATTTTGTCAATTTTACTTGTCATTATTACAGTCTGATATGTTGACACTTGACATTTCAGAATATTTCTTTCTATCACCATACAGGGTTAAGGAGCTATTGCACCAGCAAATTTGTATGTCATCATGATATCAGCAGACATCAGACTCCTGTTAGAGCCCCTAAACATATTTTTATTAAAGGAAGATAAAGGTAGAATGTAGGACAATTTGAACTATAAATATACCATCCATCCCCTCAGACCCTTTCCAGAACATGTTTTTCCGGCTTTTTTTTTTTTTTTTAATTGTTCTGAACACCAAAACCTGAGATTACTATTACAAATGTATTATACAAAATGTAACCTTAAAATTTAGTGTTCAGCCCTAGCTAATTACTAATTTCTTTAGAAATATTCTAAGGAATTAAGCATTGAGGCACATATTTAATTAAGAATTTCTCTGAGCC
>PVLC010040585.1:0-14003 GCA_004027655.1 Graphiurus murinus
GGTACTGGGGATTGAACTCAGGGACATTCTACCTCCGAGCTATACCCCCAGCCCTATTTTTTATTCTTTATTTTGAAACCGGGTCTCACTAAGTTGCGGAGTGCCTCACTAGGTAGCTGAGGCTGGCCGCGAACCTGGATCCTCCGGTCTCAGCCTCCCGAATGCTGGGATTACAAGCGTGCGCCACCACGCCCGGCTAAACGTGCTTCTGTGAAAATGCGTTTGTGCACATAATCAAGGGGCTCTCTGGGTCCCAAATCTGGGAGGGGCGTTGCTGGGTCAGTGGGTATTCAAATGGTTGATTTGACAAGATAATGTCTAGTCATGTCCCCACATGTGCTCGCAATCTCTCTCTCTCTCTCTCTCTCTCTCTCTCTCTCTCACTCTTGGTACTAAGAATTGAACCCAGAGGCATTCTACCTCTGAACTATACACCCAGTCCTATTTTTTACTCTTTATTTTGAAACAGGGTCTCACTAAGTAGCTGAGGCTGTCTCAGCCTCCCAAGTACTGGGATTACAAGTGTGCTCCACCACGTCCGGCTCCCATGTGCTCTCCTTGAGTGTATAGCTAGCTACCTGTTGTTGTTCCCATTATCAGTCCCCAAACTTGAAGAACATGGATTACTGATCTCTGCAGATGCCTGTCACTCACAGTATACCTCCCTGCCCTGTGATTCATGTTGGTCAATGGGACATGAGCAGAAGCAACAAATGCTTTAGCTAAGCAGAAACATTAGGCGCCATCATTGGGTTCTGCCCTTGTTCTCTTCTCTTCTGCCTTGAGAGCATCATGTTCCAGATGGGTTCTGTTTCACCAGGCTGCACTCCAGGATGAACCAGCATGGAGCAGAGTCACCACCAATAAACATGACAGAAGATAGGAGTGAGAAATAAATCTTTGTTGCAACAAGCCATTGAGTTTGGGGATATTTGTTACTGCATTATTATACAGCAAAAGTTGCCATTTCAAGATGTTGGGCTGATATTTACTGAGCACCTCCCATTTATCAGGCATCAGGCTAGGTCCTGTGAAAGCGAGAAAGATAAGGTTCATGGCTGCATGAACTTCACACTCTGGATAAAGAGCAGGTCACAGGGGCCCTAGACACTATGGCCTCCAGAGACAAACTCATCCATTAGGACCCTTTCTGTTGAAACAAAAGAATTTATTGATTCTCATAAATGAAAAGTCTAGGAATTAATCAGAAGTAGGGCTGGATCTAGGAGCAAACATCATCAGGGCCTGCTCTCTCGACTTCTAGGCTCTGTTCCCTTCTGTGTCTCTTTCCCTTCTCACACAGCCACTCCTCTTGTGTGGCAAAATGGCCACCAGCAGATCCAGGCTACTCCTTCATAGCTCTTAGACCAGCAACTTCTACAAAAGTCCTGGGCCTGATTCCCAGAGCCACATGAGTCACAATACTGTGCCTAACTAATCAATGTCCAAGGAGATGAGATACGCTGAGCGGTCCAATCCTGAGTCATGAGCCATCCCTGGAGCTGGTGACAGTCACCCTAGACAAACCCCAGGGGCTGAGAACAGGACAGGGGTAGGTAGCCTTGGAAAAGGTCAGGGAAATCTTACCAGAAGCGAAAGCAGATGCTGGACAGGCAGACCACGAATTCCATGCAGTGTTCCTTACCAATAGTACCGGGAACTGGTTCATTCTGGCTCCTGAGAGATGATCATACACATTTCTTCCAAACTCCATGTCTGGAGACATCACACCGGTAGCATGAAATCAGTCATTGTGGGAGATGTTCTTACCACAAAAATAGGCTAGTACTATAAATCAGGGCTTTAATTTTTCCATAGAACCAACTGTTAGAGGTTTACCAGCATACCACAGCCCCTTCCCCCCAGGTGTCCTGTGGCTACAGCTCCTGCTCTGACCCATGTAACAGTGTCACTTGGATAAGCCCCTGGCTTTCCCTGGACTTGACTTTTTGCAGCTGTAAATTAGGGAAGTCAGGCTTGCTCCTGGTTTTCTTTTGTTATTGTTCTTTTGTTTTGTTTTGTTTTTTGCTGCTGTTGTTTTTGTTGTTGTTGTTAGTACTGGAGATTGAACTCAGGGGCATTCTACCTCTGAACTATACATCCCTAGCCCTATTCGTTTTTTAAACAGGGTGTCACTAAGTTGCTGGCCTTGAACCTGCAATCCTCCTGTTTCAGCCTCCCAAGTACTGGGAATACAAGTGTGCACCACGACACTCAGTTTGGGCTCACTCTTTTTGAAGTTATATTCCATCTTTGATTGTTTGAGATACTGAAAACATGTGTGGGTGTGTGTATGTGTGTCTGTGTGTGTGTATATACATGCACCCACACATGCATACAAAAGTTTAAATTTGCTTTCCCTGAATCAGAAATCATAAGAGAAGGCATTGGCTATAAACTCCAGTACAATTTGGTGAGCTATACCTCTTCACTTGGGCTATTAAATCATTTTCCCTCCAAAGGTACACATGTTGTGGCATAAGGAGCAAACTGTTGACAGATGGTGGAGAAACTTCACAGGCCCATAATTGAGACTTATTTTCATACATTCGTGCCAGTTTGAAATCTAATTGCCAATAAAACAATACTGTGATACTGCCACATCTAATACCTCTGCCACTCTCCAAAGTTACACTTGAATCCACTAGTAAATTCTAATCTCCCAGAGAAAAATATTTCCTCCTCTCCATCGGAAAAGCAGCGCTATAAATCCACATACAGTGGTTCATTTTCAAATGTGAACCTCCTTTCCCTGGTCCCCAAAGAGCCCTTACCCAGCTAATGTTAGTGCCTGCCTGAGAGCAGTAGATATGCTTTGTTTACTTGACAGAAGCACAGATGTGGCTTGGCGAGTCCATGATGGGGTCTTTTGCAGAGAAACACATAAGGTTTCTCTAGGCCAAGTTGCATACCTCCCCTCTCCAGTGACCCTGTACTCTGCTTTCATGATGTTTGGCCCAGCTAGTGAGAGAGTGGCCAGGGACTCAGCATCACCTGCTGAGGAAGGAAAGGTAAAGGAGCCTGAGTTCCTGTCCCTGCTTTTCTGTTTTCAGTCTCTTGATGAAAAGGTTTGAGGATAGATCGATCCAGATCAATTTGAAGCTGTAAATAAAAAACGAGCTTTCAGTGGGATGAAGGAGCACA
The DNA here is from genome assembly GCA_004027655.1 of Graphiurus murinus. Classification (NCBI taxonomy): domain Eukaryota; kingdom Metazoa; phylum Chordata; class Mammalia; order Rodentia; family Gliridae; genus Graphiurus; species Graphiurus murinus. Next base: position 3,145 of record PVLC010040585.1, read on the forward strand.
GAGGCTGGATTCGTTTGTGTGGACTGAAAAATGCAACCTGTCACCTCAAACCACAAGCCTGCTAAAAGCACTAATAACTATGCTTCCCAAGACAGAATCTTGCCCGGTTCACAAAGAAATAGTTAGGGAGGGTGGAATCCATGTCCAGCCCAGAAATGCTGTGCAAAGATAGCAAATATGGCCCTTGCCTACATTATCTTCATATCAGCCTTGGGTGCTGAGTTATTGCTTTTCCGTTTTACAAATAGAAAACTGAGGCTCAGAGAGGTTAAGTAATCCTTTCTTCAGGGTGTACAGTGATTATCAGAAGCGAGGTTTAAACTTGGATTGTCTGATTTACCTGTTAGTCCAATTCTCTTTTTTTTTTTTTACGGTACTGGGGATTGAACTCAGGGGCGTTCAACCTATGAGCTATACCCCCAGCCCTATTTTTTTATTCTTTAGTTTGAAACCGAGTCTCACTAAGTTGCAGAGTGCCTCACTAGGTAGCTGAGGCTGGTCGCGAAACTGGATCCTCCGGTCTCAGCCTCCCGAATGCTGGGATTACAAGCGTGTGCCACCACACCCGGCTCCAATTCTTTTGTTACAAGAATTAAATGAAATAATAGCTTATGAGAGCCAATTCTCTCCCTCCTGCCCTCAGACCCCTGCCTCTGTCTGCAGTCCTAGCTCTTCCACTCAGGACCACAACTTCCCCATTTCCCAAATGACAGGCCTTGAAACATTTGAAGAATGTTACCAGAGCTTCCTGGAGGCTTCCCCTTGTATGCAAAATGCACTCATTTTCTTCAGACATTCCCCCAACATGGCCTGAAATCTAGACCTGGGCTTCTCAAACTGAAGCAAGTACAGGAATCATATGAGGAAGGTGTGGGTGGAGCCTGGGATTCCGCATCCTAAACCAGATCCCAAAGGACATAGATGCTGCTGGTCCATGGGCCATATTTGAATAGCAAGAGCATAGAACTGTGTTATTTAACACTGGTAGCCACTTGCTGCACATGGTTACTGAACACTGGGGTACTGCTTGTGCAGCTGAGAAGTCTAATTTTGATTATTGAATTTTATTATTTAAATTTTAAATTAAAAAGCTAAAGCAGTATGAAATATTTTCCCACGAAAAACAACTTATTCTTTTGATAGGACTATATTTCATTTGTGTGTGTGTGTGTGTGTGTGTGTGTGCGCCCGCACGTGTGTGTCGTACTATGGATTGAACCAAGGAGTATCCTATGTCTGAGCTACATCTCAGCCCTATTTTATTTTTTATTTTGAAACAGAGTCTCACTAAATTGCTGAGATCCTCGCTAAGTTGCTGAGGCTGGCTGCGAACCTGTGATCCTTCTATTTCAGCCTCCCAAGTATTGGGATTACAGGCATGAGCCACCACTCCTGGCTATATTTCATTTTAACCACTGAAATTTTAGCATCTGAATTGAGATGTGATAGAAGTATGAAATACACACTAGATTTTGAAGACTTAGTACTTAGTAAGATAATGGTCAAAGATGGAGGTTGAGTAAGGTGATTATAGTTAACAAGAATTTATTATATATTTTATTTAAAAACGAGAAAAGGGATGTTAAAAGTTTCCCAACACGAAGAAATGCTAAGTGTTTAAAGAAATGGAAATAGTGGTTACTCTGACTTGATTATTACACATTGTATATGTACATCAAATTGTCACACTGTACCACCTAAATATGTTCAACCACTAGATGTCGATTTTTAAAAAGACTTGCTACTCAGAGGGGAAAAAGAATCCAACACATCAATAGTAATGTATTTATATTGATTACATGCTGAAATTATAATGCTGTGGATGTGTTGGGTTACCTACAGTATATTATTGGCTACTAGAAAATTTTTAATTATATAAGTATTGTGATATTGTGAAATATATATTTGGTCTTTGAACCTGTTTCATGGCATGGCATATGGCTCCTAAAATCCTGTTTCAAAGCCATAAGTGGTTTATTTGCATGATAAAAAGTTGACTAATGGCTGGCAGCCTGTAGGTAGGACTTCAGGATCTCAGCTGGTCCTCTGCAAGAGCAAGACAAGGATAGAGAGTTGGGTCTTTTCAGTTTTATTCCCAACCTCCAGGGAGGGGAGAGGGACTGAAGTTTAAGTTGATCACCAATGGCCAATAATGTAATCATTTCTATGCAATGAAGCCTCCATAAAACCCCAAAAGATCCGAGTTCCAAGAGCTTCTGAACAGCCAAAGACGTGGGGTGCCTAGAGAGTAGAGCACCCAGAGAACGTAAAAGGCTCACACCTCTCCCCTATACTTTGCCCTATCCACCTGTCTTAGTCCATTTTCTGTTCCTATGCTAAATACTTGAGGTTGTGCATGTTATAAAGAAAAGTCAATTTAGTCCATGATCTGGGAGGCTGAAGGTCCAAAGAGCATGTCATGGATCTGAGAGTGGCCACGTCATGGTGGATCACATCATGGCAGAAGTATGTCGGAGGAGAGCTCACAGGGCAAGACAAGAGCAGGATTCACTGCTGGGGGTTCCATCCTGCTGACTTACCTAATCCTAGTCACCCTACCTCTAAACATCATAGTTAGATTCAGTTTCCATGCTCTTTCTTTTTTTTTTTTTTTTTTTTTTTTTTTTTTTTGCGGTACTGGGGATTGAACTCAGGGGCATTCTACCTCCGAGCTACACCCCCAGCCCTATTTTGTATTCTTTATTTTGAAACCGAGTCTCACTAAGTTGCGGAGTGCCTCACTAGGTAGCTCACTAGGCCTCGAACCCGGATCCTCCGGTCTCAGCCTCCCAAGTACTGGGATTACAAGAGTGCGCCACCACGCCCAGCTCTCTTTCTTTCTTTTTTTTTTTTTTTTTTTTTTTGCAGTACTGGGGATTGAACTCAGGAACGTTCTACCTCTGAACTATACCCCCAGTCCTATCTTTTTATTCTTTATTTTGAAACCGGGTCTCACTAAGTTGCAGAATGCCTCACTAAGTAGCTGAGGCTGGCCTCGAGCCCAGATCCTCTGGTCTCAGCCTCCCGAATGCTGGGATTACAAACGTGCGCCACCTCGCCCGGCTCAGTTTCCATGCTCTTGATACCTCACAATGGGGATTGAGTTTCAACATGAGTTTTCAGAGTGGTCAAATCATATTTGAACCACAGTACCATCTTGTACTTGGCATCCTTTGTAATATCCTTTATAACAAACCAGTAAAGCAAATAAGTGTTCCCCTGTGTTCTGTGAATCACACTAGCAAATTAATTGGACCTGAGGAAGGGGTGAGAACCTGGATTTATAGCCAATTGGGGGTGTAGCTCAGAGCCCCTGGGTTCAATCCCCAGTACTGAAAAAAAAAAGAAGAAGCAGGTAAAACAACCTGGGGCTTATGACTGGCATGGTAGTCTTGGGGACTAAGCTTTCAATGTGGGGATCCAACACTACATCCAGGTACCTGGTGTCAAAATTGTGTTGTATTAGAGGATAGCCAGTGCTGTCTGCTGAATAACTGATTGCTTGCTTGGGGGGGTGGGGAAAAAAAACAACCATCTGGTCACAGGAGTCTTCTCTATGGACTGTTGAGTGAGAGCGTAGGAGAAACTGAGTTTGGTTTTCCCTATATTCTCAGATGTACATACGTATATGGCTTGCATTTAGTTCTTTTGAGGAGCCATGGTCTAGATCATGCACCAGCCTGACCACCAGCTCCAGCTCATCAACACATCACTGACACAAGGTCTGGACTACACTCAAATTGAGACAGCCTGGGGTTGTGGGGTGTCTTGCATGAGGCTGGAGGACAATCACATCACACCAATCCCTGTTTCTTCTTGGATGACCTGATACTCATCCAGGTCTCCTCCAGCCTCCATATGTATGGTCTAGATTTTTGAAAGGTTACTGTTGTCACGACATTGCAGTTTCCCTGTTTGTTTTAGCCCATTCTCCCTTCCAGTCAGGGTCTTCTTGCATCTTCTATGTCACTCAACATATTCATATCATATGTGATAAGCTTGCCTTCGTGTCTTCAAACAGGGGTGGGATAGACCACATCTGGAGCCAATCTCTGATTCCCAGAGTCCTGCATCCAGAAGACATCAGCCCATGTACCAGCAGCCTTTGGTACCACTGTTCATCCTTGACATCTGTGCTGTTGCCCAAAACCTGCTCTTTCCTCTATCTATGGGCTCATCCACGGCTCAGCTGAAATTTCATTGCTAGAGACTCTTCCAAGGGAAATAAACATGGGTGCATGTAAATATATAGACACAAGGATGTTAATAACAGGACTGTTTAATAGGAAATAGTAAGGAACAACTTACACAACATCTACAAAAAGGAACTGACTAAAACAGAGAGTAAGTCCACCTACTGGAAAGATCTGCATATGGTTTTTAAAAATATTATAGAAAACTATATAATGAGATGGAAAATGATCCTTAATATATATTTCAGTGCTAAAAAGCATGTTACAGAGCAGCACATGAAGAATGGCACTACTCTAAGTACTTATTTCTATATTGGAGGAAAGACTTGCACAAAAATTCATGGAAACAGTAGACATGGTTGCTTCAGTGCTGAAATCACTGTTTTCCATGCCAAGGGTTCTGCTTGCATTCCTTTGTTTAATACTAGCTGTGACTCTGTGGAGTAGACAGCATCATCTGAATTTTTACTAAAGAGATGGAAACTGAGGCTCAGAAAGATGACCCAGCTTGTCCCAGACCCCTCAGAGGGAAGCACATGGCCACTGGATATCCCAGAATCTTCCCATGGACAAAGCAAAGCTCTCTGTCCCAAGATGTGCTACCTCCCTCCTAGCAGCTGGAACCTGGAGGGTCCAGAAAGAAAAGTGCAGCCAGATTCCCACCAAAAGTCTAATCACAGCCAGCCTCCACTGTGCATTAGATCCATCTTCTTGCCTCTTCAAAGAATGGCTTCAGCTACCTCTTCTGTCTGCCATCTCCCCACAGCATCATATGTCTCCTCTCTACAGGATCATTCTTTTCAGCATACATTCCTACTCCTACTAAACTGATTATTAAAGAAAAATCTGCTTCTTATAACTCTATTTTCCCCTCTACCTGCTACTCTATTTTTCTCCTTCCCTTTTCAACAAAACTCTTTGAAAGAGGAGCACACAGGTGTAGTCAGCAAATAGTGACCATTATGAGGAACCCCCTCAAACAAAATGAGATGATAGGATGACCAGCTTTGCAAGATACTGGATGGCAGCTCTTTCCTTGAGGCATAGAGCACTCTGTGACTTTACAACCTACCTACTCTTGGAGAATGAGAGGTGAACTGGGGAGTGGCTACAGCAGCTTCAGAGCCCATGTCTCCTGGTTCCTAGAAGAAGCATACAAAAGGAACTCTCAGGATCGTGCCCAGAACATAGCCGGTGAACAGCAGCAGCAGTGGCCCTTCCTGATGATAAGCAATAACCTGATCTAGCCCTGTGTAAATCACAAGAGCAGCAACACTATTTTTCATTTTCTGAACACTTGTCTGACCTAACGGTCTCCAGAGTGGGATGGATCGCTTCTGAAGCCTAGCTCTGCTATTTACTAGCTGTATGATCTTGGGAAAGTGATTAAACCTCTCTGAACCTCTGTGCCCTCGATGTTAAGTCAATTGCCATGAAGACCAAGAGGGACAGCAAACGTATGTTTTTAGAAAGTTTGGTCCAGACTGGGTGTGGAAGCACACACTTGCAATCCCAGTACTTGGGAGGCTGAGACAGGAGGATCACAGGTTCCCAGCCAGCCTCAGCAACTTGTGAAACCCTCTGCAACTTAGTGAGACCCTGTTTAAAAAATAAAGAATAAAATAGGGCTGGGGGTATAGCTTGGAAGTAGAATGCCCCTGGGTTCAATCCCCAGTACAAGAACAAAAGAAAAAAGAAAGTTTGGTTCAGCAAAGAATCTTCATCAGAAGCTGTGATCATTTGGCAAACAGAAAAGCAGAGAGATTCAAGAAGATACTTCACTCTGAAGCAAGAAATATTAAGACATGAAGCAAGGTTAACATATGGTGAAAAACAGAACAAGAAAACGTAGTTGGAAATGTAAAATGAGATTATCAAAATAAAGTTTTCAAGTCGGGTTTGGTGGTGCATGCCTGTAATCCCAGGACTTGCAAGCCAACTTCAGCAACTTAGTGAAACCCTGCTTCAAAACAAGAAGTAAAAAGGGCTGGGGGTGTAGATAGAATGTCCCCAGGTTCAATCCTCAGTATCAAAAAGAAAAGAAAGTTCCTCCCCAGCATTTCCCAACATAGAGTTTTCCATAAGAAGGGTTGAAAGACAAATTCAAGGAAATCCTCCATAAAGTGAAGCAAAGAAAACATCTAAAAATAATTGAAAGATAAGAAAGATGAATCACACAGTGATTCATCTAAAAGGTCCAACGTTCAACTACTGGGTGTTTAAGAAAGAGAAAGAAGGGCTCAGGGGTTTCTCCATGGAGGGGTCATCTGACAGTGCAGGACAGGCCTTCCAGACAGAGAGAAGGGCCTGTGAAAAGACACGGAGGCCTGGAGCATGGCAGATCTATGTGGCAGAACAGATTCTTGGGAGGAAGGGAAGGGAGATGAGTCCTCACAGGTAGATCCAGAAAGTTCTCAAATACCACAAGAAGGCATTTAGCCTTTTATCTGCAGGCTTGTATGGATTTTTTTCTCTTTTCACCATTTTGCCTTTGACTTCTGAGCTCAAATGATCTTGCCTCAGCCTCCCAGGTAGCTGGACAACATGTCACTGTGCCCAGCATGTGTGCAGCTTTGTTGTTGTTGTTGTTGTTTGAGGTACTGGGGATTGAACCCAGGGGCATTCTACCTCTGAGCTACATCCCCAGCCCTATTTTATTTTTTATTTTGAAAAAGGGTCTCACTAAGTTGTAGAGGACCTCACAAGGCTGAGGCTGATCATGAACCTGCGATCCTTCTATTTCAGCCTCCCACGTACTGGAATTACAGGTGCGTGCCACCATACCAGGCTTTGTGTGCAGTTTTTATGCTCAGTAGAAAAACACTCAGCAATGAAGAAGTACTCCAAAATGTGAGAGATGAACTGTTCAGGTATCATCTGCTGTGTGACAAATCACCACAAACCTGGTGACTTTCAACAACAGCAGTCTTACTTATAAATCCACCATTTGAACAGGTCTCTGTAGGGACAATTGTTATTGCAGGAGGTGAGGGTAGGTTCAAAGACTGGGAATGACTCCATGAGGGCCTAGAATCACAAAATGGAGCCAGAGGCAGTTGCCCATGATTGTAGACCCTGCCATTCAGGAGGCTGAGTTAGGAGGATCACTCGAGTTTAGGAGTTCAAAACACAGCGAGACCCCTCCTCCATTCCCTCTCAAAATGAGCAAATAAACAAAACCAAAATGGCTGCTGCAGCTTCCACCTCACCTTCTCTTTAGGAATAGTAAAATAATGGCTTCCCCTAAATTCCCTGCAAATGTCTCATTGAGGCTTATACTACTCGACTGGGCTACACGTACATATTCCTAAGCCAATTCCTGCAGCCCAGCTAATGCAGTGCTCTAAGTGGCCCAGCCTTGGTCACGTGGTCTCCACACACTTGAGCTAGTCAGGAGCTCCACACCACAAGGACTGGAAGAGGCAGAGGGGAGCTTCCCCCGATGATGGGCAGAGGAGGAAGGAGATGGACGCTGGGAAGGTAAGCATCAAGTCCAGCCCCTCCATCTCCTGTTCCTCCCCTCCCCCGCCTGCTCTTCCCTGGTAGGAAGCGCCCTGCTCCCCTGTCTTGCTCAGTGGAAGGAATGCTAATTCCTCTAACTGAAGAGCTCTGTGCACTGAAGGGCCATTTACACTCTGCTCAATACGACTGATGAAGCATAAACTAATTAATTCTCAGAGTGAGAGCATCCCTATCAGGTTTTTCCCAAATAGTAATGAATCATTACCAGCCAAAACCTTAACATCTGCTTACTCAATCAATCCACTGCTAGTCACATGCTATTAATGTCGTCTACACTGCTTCCCTAGTTCCAGGCCGCCTGCATCCCCAGGCCCCAGCGTCTCATTAGCCTGTGTAGCCAGAGGACCTCAGGCCCGTGAGAGCAGGAAGATTTCATGATGAGCACAAGGGTGCGGCTTGTTGAGGGATGGCTGTGGGCACAGTGAGAAAGTGACCTATTTCCAACTTGTATCATCTGAAAAGCTCACAGCTAAAGAGATCTTAAAGCCAATGGTCCTCCAACCTCCTCTTAAATACCTCTGGTGACAGTGAACTCATGACTTCACATGGCAGTGCATTATTCTGTTTTACATATCCTACTGTTAGAATGCCTCTGTTTGTGCCCAATTAATTAGTTGATTATAACCAAATGTTAGGGAACATAAGTGAATGTGTCCAATGCAACAGTATAAAAAGAAGAGCAAGCTGGGCATGGTGGCGCACACTTGTAATCCCAGTACTTGGGAGGCTGACATAGGAGGATAGCAGGTTCGCGGCCAGCCTCAGCTACTTAGTGAGGCCCTCCGCAACTTAGTGAGACCCCTTTTCAAAAACAAAGAATAAAAATAGGGCTGGGGTGTAGCTTAGAGGTAGTATCCCCTTGGTTTAACCCCCAGTACCACACACACACACACACACACACACACACAAAAAGAATAGCAAAGGGACAAAGGACCCCCCAAAAATAAGGCAAATGGTAGATTAGCATGCAGAAGGTAGAGCATCTCATTTCATCAAGCTATAAATAAAGCTTTCTTGTGGCCAAAAGGAAGAAGGAACCATGATCAGTTATAAATTCACAACCTTTCTTGTTAATAAAGCTAGGCTGCCTCAGGTAATTCATTATAATAATAAATATAGATGCATAGATATAAAGACAGAGACAGATACTGAGATAACAAAAAAGGGTTATTAAAATAATTTGTTACGGCGAGGTATGCACCTGTAATCCCAGTACTTGGGAGACTGAGAAAGGAGGATCATAGGTTGGAGGCCAACCCAGAAACTTAGCAATACCCTCAGCAACTTAATGAGATCCTGTTTCAAAATAAAAAAGGGCTGAGTGTAGCTTAGAGGTAAAATGACCCTGGACTCAATCTCCAGTATCAAAAATGATGATGATGATGATGGTGATGATGGTGATGATGATGATAACAACTTGTTGCTAAAAGTCTATCTTCTTATTTCTACACATCAATTCAATGCAATAGATTTTTTTTTCCTTTGGCAACACTGGGGATCGAACCCAGGAGTGCTCTACCACTGGACTACTTCCCCAGCCTTTTTATTCTATTTAGACACAGGGTCTCACTAAGTTGCCCAGGCTGGCCTCACACTTAGGATCCTCCTGCCTCAGCTTCTCAAGTAGCTGGGATTACAGGCATGCACCACCACACCTGACCTCAACGTACATTTGAGGGAGCCACAGTGACTCTACTCCACAGACTCCCAGTGTGCTGCTACGTAGTCAAGACAGCATGTGGGCTCTTTGGGGGTTGTGTTCTCCAACATATCCCACTTACTCACTGTGTGACCTCAAGCAAATCCTTTAACCCATGAGTCTCAGGTTCTCATCAGAGCATGGAAACAGATAGCCCTGGAGTACTGATTTCATGGGGTGCAGTGGGATAAGTGATGTATGAACCCCACTCCACTCCCCATGGGTTTAGTTCCTCTCTACCCTTCCAACCTTATCATCAACCACTCCCTTCACATGCGCTCTGCTCATGTGAATCTAACTTCCTGGTGAACCCCCAAATTCCCACTTCTCCATCTTTCTTTGCTCAAACTGTGCCTTCCACTAGGAATGCCTTCCCACACTCTTGCCCTCACTTCCATCCTCTAAATCCTACTCACGCTTCACAGCCCAGCTCAAATGCTCCTACAGGAATTCCACCATATTTCTACGGCCCCAAGTCCTCTCACTTATATCTCGACTTCCCTCCAGTCTAGTATACCCATTCAGAAATCCCTAGATTTAGATTTCCTTTTAAAACATAAATTTCTCAGGAATGCTATTTTTCCAAATCACAATTCCCAAGAAAAATCAATCAAGGAAAAGCATCATAATTCTCCTGTGGGAATTAAAACTCATCAATAGAGAGACATTACTGGCTCCAGGAATTCACTGATGTCAAGTCAGGACCCTGAGCAGGAAGTGCTGACATCCAGAGCCGAAGGTGAGGCACAGTAGTCCCTCTTCCCCAGAGCTGTTGTCATCTTATCGGTGAATTTATTGCCCTTTTTACTGTGAACGGTGAGTTATTCTTGCAAATAAAATAAATATTTATATGTTCATATGCATAGTATACTTTGCACAAGTCTTACGAGTGGTGTTCCCAGAAATAACAAGTTTTGAAAATCAAAAGAAGTCCTTACATTGGCAGTTTCGGCATGTGATTCTGTATGGGACTGTTAACCTTGCTATGAAATCTCAAGGTTAGGGCAGGGATGTGGCTCAGTAGCAGAGTGCTTGTTCTGCAAGTACACAGCCCTGGGTTTAATCCCTAGTCCAAAAAGACAAAAAAATTAAGCTACGAACACACACACACACACACACACACACACATACACACACAAACTTTTGACCTGGCGTGGTGGTGCGTACTTGTAATTCCAGTGCTTGGGAGGCAGAGACAGAAGGATTGCAGGTTCACGGCCAGCCTTAGCAACTTAGTGAGGCCCTCCACAACTTAGTGAGACCCTGTTTCAAAATAAAGAATAAAAAATAGAGCCGGGCGTGGTGGCGCACGCTTGTAATCCCAGCATTCGGGAGGCTGAGACCGGAGGATCCGGGTTCGAGGCCAGCCTCAGCTACCTAGTGAGGCACTCCGCAACTTAGTGAGACTCGGTTTCAAAATAAAGAATAAAAAATAAGGCTGGGGG